>CM030184.1:525506-565506 GCA_017639675.1 Aplochiton taeniatus
TAATTTTGTCCGACGTTATTAGAAAAGCAACCTGCACCTGCCCCATGTTGACTCAACCCAGCAGTAAACACACACTTGTTTTTGTTGGAAGCCATCTGGCGACCCCCCCCCCCCTCCGTCTCCCCTCAGGCAGAGTTGCGTAACTCCCCAAGGAGCCGTAGTGGTAGCAACAACAACAGCCACCACTTTATCATCATCATCATCATCATAATTCATCTTCAGCCCGATTGGGCTGGAACTCTTAACCCCGGCCCGGGGCATGCTACACTGGACTACGGCAGGCAGGCAGGCAGGCAGGCAGGCAGGCCAACAGAACAGCTATTTGGGTCGCTGACACGGCCCTTGCTCTAATTACAGCAGGGGAAATTTCTCTCCGCACTCCTGAGGTTTGCTGGGAAACGGGCGCGTTGCAAACAGGAAGTTGACGTCTAAATACGGTCGTCCTCGTCCCCCCCCCCCCCTCCTCCTTTTCGCTCAGGAAGCCTTTTTTTAAGGAGCACGCTGGTGGTGGAGAGCCGCGTGGAGCCTTAAATAGCACCCTGGGCCAGCCATGACCCAGCTCAGCACCACAGCACCCCAGCAGGCCTCAACGTGGTCAGCCTCCTCCAGATTTACCCTGGTGAGGTCAGGCCCTTCTGGGAGGGAGGCACCCTGCTCGGACATCACCACCAGGCCAGAGTGAGACCCTGAGATGACTGGGCTGGGGCACTGGGCTGGGGCACTGGGCTGGCACCGCTGCAGTGTTTCGGCAGAATGGGCACGTGACCTTTTAGGAGCTTTAAGGTGGATAGAGGTCAGTTAAGGTGAAGGGTTAGGGTTAGTCACTGAACGCTGAAGAGAAAAGGCTCTGAGGAGATGAGCAGTTCAGTATCCCGTTCACAGTGTGTCAGAGCGGTGCTGGTGCCCCTGGGCCCTGCCACCCTGGGCCCTGCCACCCTGGGCCCTGCCACCCTGGGCCGTGCCACCCCAGGCTGCCTGGTAGTCTGGTAATAACAGTCCAGGGCAGTCTGCTGCTGCCACGCCCACCCCCCACATGGAATAGACCTAAGACCTATGTTCACACATGCTGCCCCTGGAACACAGCTTGTCCTGTGAGTGTGAGTGTGAGTGTGAGTGTGAGTGTGAGTGTGAGTGTGAGTGTGAGTGTGAGTGTGAGTGTGAGTGTGAGTGTGAGTGTGAGTGTGAGTGTGAGTGTGAGTGTGAGTGTGAGTGTGAGTGTGAGTGTGAGTGTGAGTGTGAGTGTGAGTGTGAGTGTGGTTCCCAGCACCATTACTAGCTGGATGGATGGTTTTACTGATGGTGCTTATTATGTGAAGGAGTCCACAGTGTCATGTGCTCCAGTCATGCCAATGGACCAGTGGGGACACTCAGAGCCTGGTGCACTCCACTACCACTTTACTGTGACTTCTGTTCCATGCACTTACATCATACTGAGTTGTCCTGGAAACTGCTCGTCATGTATCATAGCAACCGACCTGACGAAGATCTAAATGGATCGAAACTTTGTCACGCAATAAACATATTCCTTTGAGTTAGAGTGCAGGTTCCACTTGACTGTTTTTTCGATACCATAGCAACCAAGCACAAGATGCTGACACCTAAAATGTCTTTGTTTCTATTCCTCTGTATCTCAGGTGGAAGGGGTGGGCCTCTACTTCCGTCAGCAACTTCTCCAATCTCGCCACCGGGGGGCGTTTGAGCTGGCCTATGTGGGCTTTGTGCGCCTCACTGAAATGCTCTGCAGGTATGTAACATGTAATGAATATGGATGCATGTGCAGGTATGTAATATGTAATGAATATGGCCTCATGTGCAGGTATGTAATATGTAATGCATATGGCCTCATGTGCAGGTATGTAATATGTAGTGCATATGGCCTCATGTGCAGGTATGTAATATGTAATGCATATGGCCTCATGTGTCAGGGTGTGTTCTCACTCCAGGGATTGTGATGGTGATGTGAGTTGGTCTGGACCTTCCAGTGTCTTGCTAAAGAGCGAGTTCTCCCCAAGCTTGTTATGATTTGTTTGGGACAATTTATTTGTTGTTCATAGTTAGAGCTGCATTTCCCATGATGCTTTGGAGTTGGCACGGACACAGATACAGTTCTTTTGAGTTTGCTAGTTTGTTAGTCTAGAAAGAAAATTGTTGTTGACCGATTTGCAACGTGCTCTCAACAACAAAGGGAACTAAAGATTTAAAGTCCTGACTGGTTATGTAGTAGTTTATAATAACTAAAGATTTAAAATCCCAACGTACGTCCTGTCTGGTTATGTATTAGTTTATAATAACTAAAGATTTAAAATCCCAACGTACGTCCTGTCTGGCTATGTATTCGTTTATAATTGAGCTAAAGCTCCTGAAAACAGCCCTCCTGGCCTCACCACCTCACTAAAGCTGTCCTTCCAATTCAAATAGAATTTCTAAACGGCTTGCTGGCCCCTCTCTTAAGCCTCCAGCCTGTCCCATCACTGTGAACAGAGTTTGTCTGCAGATGAAGCGGACAGAACCCGAACAGTTCACACAGCTCCTCACTCTGGCCCAATGGAGGGGGGGTCTCTGATGCCTGGGGGGAGGGACATTCTAGTGGTTATGTGTGGGAGTGTTTGTGTGTGCAGGGCAGGGCAGGGCAGGGCAGGGCAGCAGGCTGGATGGTATGGTATGCAGGCAGGCAGGCAGGCTGCATCTGGGTTATGGGGTGTTGATTGTGGGGTCCTTAACTGTTGCCTTTTGATGCCCTGCTTTGATTCTAGAGTGGCATGTTTCACTGTGTGTGTGTGTGTGTGTGTGTGTGTGTGTGTGTGTGTGTGTGTGTGTGTGTGTGTGTGTGTGTGTGTGTGTGTGTGTGTGTGTGTGTGTGTGTGTGTGTGAGTGAGAACTCCGCAGCCCACCGTAGAACAAGCATGTGTCACTTCAGCTTTCGTAAGACAGACTGCGTGCGCGTGTGTGTGTGTGTGTGTGTGTGTGTCTACGTGTCTGTGTGTGTGTGTAGGGTTGTGTACACAGACGGCGGTGCCCTTGGCCTGTCCTCCCCAATGGACGGTTTGATCTGGCCTCTCTGGTCCACTGGGCCTAGTAAAACAGCAGCTCCTTTCATAACAGAAGTGCACATTCCTCTCTGCTTTGTGTGTGTGTGTGTGTGTGTGTCTGTGTGTGTGTGTGTGCCTGTGTGTGGTATGGTCTGTATTTCTACATGCTGTGACAGTCCGACAATGATGATATGCAATGAAATGCTCAATTTATTTTTGCTGGGCCGTTTGTTGTAAGTTTCCCAGAGCCAGTCCTGAGTCCCATTGAGCCAAGTACTGCTTGTGGTGTTATGACACTGACCTACCTAACAACGCTAACAATAGCCCGGTCATCAGTGGTTACAAGTACCATCAGCAGCACTTTGACAGTCGCTAACACTTTGGCTTTGACGTGTTACTAAAATGTTGACTAAATGTTTTGTTTAACAATCTTTAGTCATAGAGATGACACTTGTATAGGCCAATAATGAACCCACATACCATACCTTCTACCAAACAGCAGTGTATGGAAGCATTCTTAGCTAACTTAGAGCTTGACAGGACTCCAAAGTTTGTTTGCTGACGTGTGTGTGTGTGTGTGTGTGTGTGTGTGTGTGTGTGTAAGGAGTGGAAGCCAGACTCTGCAGCAGCTGCCCGCCCGCTGGCTGTCGGAGGTCCTGCAGGAGGTCAAGTCCAGTGACCCATCGTCCAAGCTGTGTGCAACCCGACGCAGTGCAGGAATACCCTTCTACATCCAGGTGTGTGTGTGTGTGTGGAGGAGCCTTCTACATCCAGGTGTGTGTGTGTGTGGAGGAGCCTTCTACATCCAGGTGTGTGTGTGTGTGTGTGTGTGTGTGTGTGTGTGTGTGTGTGTGTGTGTCTTTAAACTGCTTATTATTTGAAGCCGCGTCTCAGCCGTGTTTAGCTTGGTGGACAGAGCACTGAACTTGGAAGAACACTGTGTCTCCCAATCCATCACACACACACACACACACACACACACACACACACACACACACACACACGGTGTCCTCTGTCTGACCCCTCCTCTTGTCACCAATCCCACACACCCTGGGCGGAGTGTCTTAATCTCTCCCTGTCCATCTACCTCCACATTCCGTAGGAGCCAGTTCTCTAGCCTGTCAGTGGGTCGAGCTCTCCTTCCTGCTGGGGTTACAGAAACCCAAGGAGGCGGCCTGATCGGGCCGCTAGCACACCGTGGGACACGCCAAACCCAAGAAGGTCAACGTAGTCGCACTGGAACCCCTGGCCCTGTCAGGAGAAACGTGTTGGAGAGAGGGACCCTGAGGCCACGGCCAGGGAGAAGTGGGAGCTAGTGTGTTAGGAGGAGGAAAGCATTCCTGAGGGAACAGGAAGAGAGAGACAGGCTGGAGTCTTTAAAGGGGGGGGGGGGGGTTATTGTTCTGCGGGGAACCTTTCTTCAGCACCCACTGCAAACACAGACACACTGGCCCCCACTGATGACCTCACCCATCACTGTTAACACCAGCTGGCTCACACCATGACAACGCTGTTCATGCCCCCCCCCCCCCCCCCCCCAGGCCCTGCTGTCCTCGGAGCCCAAGTCGTCCAGCTGCAGCCTGCTAAAGATGACCATGAAGGAGCTGACTGACCTGGCCAAGCCCTCTGCAGACCGCCCCACCAACCAGTCCACCGTCCCCCAGGTAACACACACACACACACACACACACAGTTAGCTGATCCTCCAGATGGTTCCCGGTGAAAAGCTGCTCCAACCCTCCTGTGTGCTGTGGCTGTGTTGTTGTGGGTGTGTAGGTGCATGCCCTGAACATCCTGAGGGCCCTGTACAGAGACACTCGCCTGGGAGAGAGCATTGTTCCCTTTGTGTCTGATGGCCTCCAGGCCGCCATGCTGGGCTTCACCTCTCCTGTCTGGGCTGTGAGTATCATCCCTCCATCCCTCTGTCCCTTCTGCTCCTCAGTGCCAGGGTGTTCATTTCTACAGTCCAACACAGCGTGAGTCTGTGTGACTTAACTGACCTGTGGCTCTCCTCTTTCCTCCTCCCTTGGTCTTCTCTCTCAGGTGAGGAATTCGTCGACTCTCCTCTTCAGCACGCTGATCACCCGCATCTTTGGCGTGAAGAAAGGGAAGGACGAGCACTCCAAAAAGAACAGGTGCGTCCCTTTGAGACAGGCCCTGCCCAGCCCTCACCACCAGGGGGCAGTGCTGCTGCGTTGGCCTGGCCAGCCTTGTGCTTCCAGAGCAGCTATCCTCCCAGCCTGCCTGGCTTCATGTTATCCTAATGGGGATTCCAGAGCAGCTAACCTCCTAGCCTGCCTGGCTTCATGTTATCCTAATGGGGATTCCAGAGCAGCTAACCTCCTAGCCTGCCTGGCTTCATGTTATCCTAATGGGGATTCCAGAGCAGCTAACCTCCTAGCCTGCCTGGCTTCATGTTATCCTAATGGGGATTCCAGAGCAGCTAACCTCCTAGCCTGCCTGGCTTCATGTTATCCTAATGGGGATTCCAGAGCAGCTAACCTCCTAGCCTGCTGCGCTGTGTGTTATCCTAATGGGGCTCTGCTCTCCTGTCCTGTTGGGGATTTCTCTGGACTCTCCAACACTGGCTGTCTCCTGAGTCACATTTCTGTTTGACATTTCCATCAATATTCTTTCATTGAGCATGACAGAATAATAGGTTCTGGAAGGTGTGCGCAGGCACACACACACACACACAACCTTTTTGACTCCCTTCTGTAACACCTCCACTGGCTGTCAACAGGCCTGCTCCCCTCCACTCACTCCTCCAATGGCCTTCAGCTCTCCCACTCGGTGTGTGTGTGTGTGTGTGTGTGTGTGTGTGTGTGACACTGGCCTACCCTACGGAGATGTACAGAGACATAACAGACTTAAAGGAGTAGAGGACAGAGACATAACAGACTTAAAGGAGGAGAGGACAGAGACATAACAGACTTAAAGGAGGAGAGGACAGAGACATAACAGACTTAAAGGAGGAGAGGACAGAGACATAACAGACTTAAAGGAGGAGAGGACAGAGACATAACAGACTTAAAGGAGGAGAGGACAGAGACATAACAGACTTAAAGGAGGAGAGGACAGAGACATAACAGACTTAAAGGAGGAGAGGACAGCAGAGTGCTTCCAGTCAGCAATAAAGTCCATGACCTTGCTTAAAGAACACCCCCATGTTTACAGGCCAGGGATGGCGAATGTGATCCGCCTTTTATTTTTAGCCTTTTTCCAAAGTGCCAGTCGTCTCCTCCAGAGGGGTTTGTTACCGGGGGGAGGGGGCTGTAACATCAAGATGGACGTCCCAGATAGGCCCGCTGCTCCAGAACCAGGGACCACAGGATTCACTCAGACAGAACCATGTGTTTCCTCTTAGGGCCGTATGCCTGTGTGGCCAGTTCCTCTCTTACAGCCCGGCCAACTGGGTTGTTTATGTTGTTAGATTACCCCCCTTTCTTTCTCTCTTTTTCTCTCTCTCTCCTCTCTCTCTAACCCCCCTCTCTCTCTCTGTCCATCTCTCTCTCACTCGCATTGTCTTTGTGTGTGTGTGTGTGTGTGTGTGTGTGTGTGTGTGTGTGTGTGTGTGTGTGTGTGTGTGTGTGTGTGTGTGTGTGAGTGTGTGAGAGAGAGAGTTGTGCTCTGCGTCTGGCTGATGTTATTACTGTGATTATTTAGTTTAGTGTCCTGGCTGCACTAAATGCATTATGACAGCTTGTCCACTCCAATGTCTGGCTGGATCCTCCTGTGTGTGTGTGTGTGTGTGTGTGTGTGTGTGTGTGTGTGTGTCGGGGTCAGGCTTTTGCTCCAAGTTGTTCTGAGGTGTATCAGACCCATTGAGCCAGCTGACTGCTAGCTAGTTTCTCACAGGCTAGTGCCAGCCCGTTGTTGTGCAGTCATCATTCCTGGTCTGTGTTTGTGTGGGGGTGTGTGTGTCATAGTTCTTGGTCTGTGTTAGTGTGGGGGTGTGTGTGTCATAGTTCTTGGTCTGTGTTTGTGTGACTGTTCTGCGTCTACGTTTGTGCCTCTGAAATGCTTTGCATGCGTGTATGATCGACTGATACACTCTGGCTGCACTCTCAGCCTGGACAAGACGCTGACCTAATTCAATCTGATGGCGGTGTCGGACCCCGGCCTGTAACCGCTTCCCAGCTCTGCCTTCCAGCCAACAGCCCCAGCCCTTTACCCCCGGCCTGCCCCCTGCTGGCACTGAGGTGAAACAGCCCTTTACTCCCGGCCTGCCCCCTGCGGGCACTGAGGTAAAACAGCCCTTTACCCCAGGCCTGCCCCCTGCGGGCACTGAGGTTGAACAGGAGGAGGTTTGTGATGTCCTCTCTGGGCACTGAGGTTAAACAGGAGGAGGTTTGTGATGTCCTCTCTGGGCACTGAGGTTAAACAGGAGGAGGTTTGTGATGTCCTCTCTGGGCACTGAGGTTGAACAGGAGGAGGTTTGTGATGTCCTCTCTGGGCACTGAGGTTGAACAGGAGGAGGTTTGTGATGTCCTCTCTGGAGGTCAGGCCGGCACAGCTTGGCGCTCCATGACAGAGTCTCCTGTGTGGAAGGCAGAGGCCCCGCCCTCTCCCTTGGCTGACCCCTGACCCCTGAGCCCTCAGCCAGTCACCCCGACCGGGCTAATCTGCTCTACCGCGACCTTTCACCCCTCACCTCCAGGAGGGCCAGTCGGAGGAGGGAGATGTCAGGCTCGGTGGGTCTCATTATGGCGGAGGGGTCATACACACACACGCACAGTGGAGATAATGATGTAGTGGTGGTGAAAAGAGAATTCCTTGTGCCTGTCTTCAAGTCTGTGTAGTGTTCCTCCATCTCAGTGTGGTACTGGGGCCAGCTCGTGTTAGTGTGTGTTTATAAGGGTTCATCTATGTCTGCAAGAGTGTGTGTTCATGTTGAAGCACCCCTGTGTGTGTGTGTGAGCATGTGTTTGTGTGTGTGCTGGGGTCACAGACAGGGAGTTGGGCAGGTCATTGGTGTGTGCGCCGGGCCAGTGGGGGCTATGGTCCTGGAGTTAATCCAAAGGTCTTGTGCTGCTCTAACTGCGGCCATATTGGATCACGTCACTCTCAATGTACGGCATGTTGTCGCTGTCGCTCTGGGACCCCCCCGAAACACGACACACACGCACGCTCACCGTTACCATGAAGGTGCCTGCCCACTAACTCAGACCAGGCCCAGACTCCCGTTCTTGGTTTAGATGGGAGCAGCAGGAGGGGTGTGTACTCGTGCCTTTCTCTGGGTTCAATATGTGTGTGTCAGTCATGGCCCAGGCAGTCACACGCAAGCTGTGTGTGTGTGTGTGTGTGTGTGTGTGTGTGTGTGTGTGTGTGTGTGTGTGTGTGTGTGTTTCCGTTTCAGGGCAGAGGGTAATGCTTTATAAAGGTTGAAGGGCCTGGGGGAGTGTGAGTGCTGAGGAGGCATCTGCCTGCGTTAAATAAAGTCTGTCTGTGTACAGAGACACACGCGTAAACACTCCCGCACCAACACATACTGATACTGAGTATGAGCTATGGACAGTCACAACCTGTGGGGAACGTTCAACCTCTTTATTTAGGCCTTGTCCGTTGAAACCTTTTCTGCTGACCCGAGTGCCCTTACTGTCCCGTAATGCCTTGGTCTTGTCTGGGTTGGGTTGGTCTGGTCTGGTCTGGTCTGGGTTGTTTAGGTCTGGTCTGGGTTGGTCTGGTCTGGTCTGGGTTGTTTAGGTCTGGTCTGGTCTGGGTTGGTTAGGTCTGGTCTGGTCTGGGTTGTTTTGGTCTGGTCTGGGTTGTTTTGGTCTGGTTTGGTCTGGTCTGTTTTTTTTGGGGTCTGGTCTGGGTTGTTTTGGTTTGGTCTGGTCTGGGTTGTTTTGGTTTGGTCTGGTCTGGGTTGTTTTGGTTTGGTGTGGTCTGTTTTTTTTTTTGGTCTGGTCTGGGTTGTTTTGGTTTGGTCTGGTTTGTATGGAGCGCCTGATGAAGCCACCCTGCTCTTAATGAGAGCTTTATGGGCCTGCAACACTTTGATAGGAGAGGAAGTGGTCTGGAAGGCAGAGCATAGCCTCCAGCTTCTCTCTCTCTCTCTCTCTCTCTCTCTCTCTCTCTCTCTCTCTCTCTGGTGTAATTACTAAATGGGTAGCAGAGCTCTGCTGAGTAGCTGCTGCACCTGACGTTGTTCTTTAAGCAGCGTTTTCCCACAGCCCTTAACACTGTGAACTCTGCTGTGCTCACAGAACACGGACGGCTGTGGGGTCACGCTGTAGGATGTGTTCTGTAATATAATGAGGTTGCTCATGGTCCCGTGTCTCTGTCTGTGTCTCACAGGATGACAGGCCGGGAGTTCTTCACCCGTTTCCCTGCTCTCTACCCTTTCCTCCTGAGTCAGCTGGAGGAGGCCGCCGCCTCCGTCCACAGGTGAGAACTCAAACCCCAAAGCCTTGTTTGTGCCTTTCCTCCTACTCCTCCTTTCTGCCGTGAGACTTCAACTCCAGACTTATCGCGACAGCCATTACTGGCTTCTCAGCGGTTTGGTCTTAAGTGGATGGACAGTTTCCTGTGAGAGATGGAGCGATAGGGAGCAGATACCATCCTAACTTCCCTGGTGCCTCATTAAAGTTCATTGGCCCTGTCTCCTCTCCCATCCCATTCTAAGAGCTCGTTGGCAGCGCTGAGCATGGCCTTAACATGCGTCACCTCCATTAGTCGTTCTCCTCTTTTCCATTTCCACTCTCCTTCTCTCGTCCCTCCATGAAAAGTCAGTCTCTCTCCCCTGGCCTCCCTCCCCTGGCCTCCCTCAGTCCCCCTCACAGACCACCGGCCGTGCCAGCAGGGTACCACAGCTCCAGGACCCTCACTGTGGATCCTCTCCTGACATGAACGTGGCGCGCTAGAGGACCGAGGCCATGCTTTCTGTTCCCCATGTAATCTCCTTTCCCTGTCGTGATTGGTCCGGTCCGTCTTTCCCTGTCGTGATTGGTCCGTCTTTCTGACCAGTCCTCAGTGATGTTCCCTGCAGTTTAACGCTGTGGCATCACAGGCAGCCAGGCTGGCCCACACTGTGCCTGTATTCATCCAACACCAAACACCTTACACACTGTGCCTGTCTTAAATCCAACACCAAACACCTTACACACTGTGCCTGTCTTAAATCCAACACCAAACACCTTACACACAGGCTGTCTTAATCCAACACCAAACACCTTACACACTGTGCCTGTCTTAAATCCAACACCAAACACCTTACACACTGTGCCTGTCTTAAATCCAACACCAAACACCTTACACACAGGCTGTCTTAATCCAACACCAAACACCTTACACACAGGCTGTCTTAAATCCAACACCAAACACCTTACACACTGTGCCTGTCTTAAATCCAACACCAAACACCTTACACACAGGCTCCTAAGTGGCCCGCTATGCTGTTTCCCATCTTGCTTACCGTACGGCCATCCTGTGTGTGTGTGTGTGTGTGTGTGTGTGTGTGTGTGTGTGTGTGTGTGTGTGTGTGTGTGTGTGTGTGTGTGTGTGTGTGTGTGTGTGTGTGTGTGTGTGTGTGTGTGTGTGTGTGTGTGTGCGCGTGCGCGTGCGCGTGTGCACACACATGCTACGTGCTTGGCTGAAGCAGAATAATGAAAAGCACAGGCTTTTCTGGCAGAGCTTCTTCCCCCCCCCCCCCCATCCCCCCTCTCCATGATGACACAGCCAAACCACTGGCAGACAGGGTCTGTTTCCATTCGCTGAGGCAGATGACGACCTGAACCACAGAGCAGGGTCATGAACCAGGACGTGAGCGTGTGTCATGGTTGTGTAACGCCTTAATATCCCCCAGGTATGTCCTGTCCACTGAGAGGAGAGGTGGAGTAGATGTGTGTAGTGGTTGTCTAAACAAACCGCATTCCTGAACACTGAGCAGGCGGTCCAGATGTGTCAGCCATCGGTAAGTCACTGCCTCATCTCTGTTTCTGCAGCCTGTTACTACGTTGTGTGAAGGAACGCAACACACTGCTGTTACTGGAGCACCGATACCACAACAAAAGGATCGGAACGTTTTCAGCGCCTGGCAATGTCTGTTCACGTCGTTTTGCATTTCCCAACCCTTCCTTGGGTGATCGCTTTTTGAATTTCACGTTGATCACATGATCTCTCTCTCGTGTGTGTGTGTGTGTGTGTGTGTGTGTGTGTGTGTGTGTGTGTGTGTGTTGCAGTGACAGCGGGGAGGTGAAGCTGCACCCCAGTCTGTTCCTGCTGCTGCTGGTGCTGGGCAGACTCTACCCCTCCCCCATGGATGGCTCCTCCTCCCCCCTGGGACTGGCCCCCTTCATGCCCTTCATCATCAGGTGAGTACACACACACACACACTCCCACTCCCTAAAGGCTTCATCCATTCCCTGTGCCAGTGTGTTGATGTCAGGGTGACCGCTAGCAACGACAGCTTCCCCAAACAGAGCTATCTGGAACCCAGCTAATTAGAGAATTCTTCAGCGTCTGCAGACACTACACCTATGTCCTGTGTGTGTGTGTGTGTGTGTGTGTGTGTGTGTGTGTGTGTGTGTGTGTGTGTGTGTGTGTGTGTGTGTGTGTGTGTGTGTGTGTGTGTGTGTGTGTGTGTGTGTGTGTGTGTGTGTGTGTGTGTGTGCGCGTGTGTGCGTGTGTGCGTGTGTGTGTGTGTGTGTGTCACACGGTGGTCCACATGGTCTTCTATCTGGTGGGGAGGATGGATGAGAAATGGCCCCTCACATTTTTGACCCACAAACACACTATCACATTATCCTGCTGCTTTCATGTTCCTGTAGGAGCCCACCACATAGAACACACACACACACACACCTCCTGAGTGTCACCACAACCACACTCTGAAACACAAAGGACAATGTAGAGAGAGAGAAAGGTTTGAGTCAGCATCTTCATGTCAGGTGATCCAACCGACTCGCTAACGCACCCCCAGAAATGGAACATTCTGTTCCCCAGCTGGGGGAAATGGAATGGAGCAGATTATGACACGATGAGAGGCGGGGGAGTATTAGGCAGATAGGCCCAGCCTTGAGAGGAAAAGAACATCATACGTACACATGCTAACCTGGGTCCTGACCTTGTGTGTGTGTGTGTGTGTGTGTGTGTGTGTGTGTGTGTGTGTGTGTGTGTGTGTGTGTGCATGGCAGCTCCTGGATTCACTCCTCTACCCTCTGTCTAGACCGTAGGGAGGGAAAGAAAGACTCTGTGCCTGGGAGGGAGGGAGGGAGGGAGGGAGGGAAAGGGAGGAATAGAAGTTATGGAGGAAAGAGTCATGGCAGGACCTTGACTTTGGAATACTATGTGACAGTTGAGATAACAGCACAACTGAAGTGTGTGTGTGTGTGTGTGTGTGTGTGTGTGTGTGTGTGCGCATGCCTGTGCCTGCGTGCGTGCATGCGTATGTGTGTCTGTGTGTGCTAATGAGTTCTCCACCTAGTCCAGGCAGCAGCTCTGCTCCTGTGTTTCATGGGAACATTCATCCTGAGCGCTGAAACAATCCCTAGGAGCCCAGATCTTTAGTTTGTGTGATTTTAGCTTCTCACGCTGTACACAACCTACCTACATACACAACCTATACATACATACATACATACACAACCTACATACATACATGCATACATACATACAGTGGGGCCAAAAAGTATTTAGTCAGCCACTGATTGTGCAAGTTCTCCTACTTAGAAAGATGAGAGAGGTCTGTAATTTTCATCATAGGTACACTTCAACTATGAGAGACAAAAATGAGAAAAAAAAAACAGGAAATCACATTGTAGGATTTTTAAA
Organism: Aplochiton taeniatus; assembly: GCA_017639675.1. NCBI lineage: Eukaryota > Metazoa > Chordata > Actinopteri > Galaxiiformes > Galaxiidae > Aplochiton > Aplochiton taeniatus. Next base: position 538,310 of record CM030184.1, read on the forward strand.
GAATTTATTTGTAAATGATGGTGGAAAATAAGTATTTGGTCAATAACAAAAGTTATACTTTGTAACATAACCTTTGTTGGCAATGACAGAGGTCAAACGTTTCCTGTAAGTCTTCACCAGGTTTGCACACACTGTAGCTGGTATTTTGGCCCATTCCTCCATGCAGATCTCCTCTAAAGCAGTCATGTTTTGGGGCTGTCGCTGGGCAACACGGACTTTCAACTCCCTCCACAAATTTTCTATGGGGTTGAGGTCTGGAGACTGGCTAGGCCACTCCAGGACCTTGAAATGCTTTTTACGGAGCCACTCCTTCGTTGCCCAAGCGGTGTGTTTGGGATCATTGTCATGCTGGAAGACCCAGACGTTCCATCTTCAATGCTCTCACTGATGGAAGGAGGTTTTGGCTTAAAATCTCACGATACATGGCCCCGTTCATTCTTCCCTTAACACGGATCAGTCGTCCTGTCCCCTTTGCAGTAAAACAGCCCCAAAGCATGATGTTTCCACCCCCATGCTTCACAGTAGGTATGGTGTTCTTGGGATGCAACTCAGCATTCTTCTTCCTCCAAACACGACAAGTTGAGTTTTTACAAAAAAAATCTATTTTGGTTTCATTTGACCACATGATATTCTCCCAATCCTCTTCTGGATCATCCATATGCTCTCTGGCAAACTTCAAACTGGCCTGGACATGTAGTGGCTTAAGCAGGGGGACACGCCTGGCACTGCAGGATTTGAGTCCCTCTCAAAAAATCCTACAATGTGATTTCCTGGATTTTTTTACACAACCTACATACATACATACATACATACATACATACACTACATACATACATACATACATACATACATACATACATACATACATACATACATACATACATACACTACATACATACATACACAACCTACATACATACATTAAACATACATACATACATACATACGTACACAACCTACATACATACACACATACACAACCTACATACATACATTCATACATACATACATACACAACCTACATACATACATACACAACCTATACACAACACCCTATGCTCTCCATGGGACCAGGTCAAAGACATATCAGTGTGTAGCAAGCTTCACAAAGGTCTGTGGGCTGGGCTGGAAAGGGTTAAGTACCTCCAGCCTTAGTTCTCTCCGGCTGGCTGGTTCCTGTCAGCAGAGGTATGCAGCGCTCACATCCACCCCAAATCAAGCCCACATGTCGGGATGTTAAATATAGCACAGCCCTGACTCTCTCAGGCCCTCCTCCTCCCCTCGCTGCCCCTGCCTTTCCCCCTGGCGCGTGTGGACCTGTCTGGGGAGGTGGATGACTGTGCCCCTCCACACCCCCGCTACCTCCAGCTCCTCGGTTTTCCTACTTTGGCGGAGCAGCCCGAAAACCTTTCTCTATCCGTCATACCATCTAAGATACGTCCATCCTCCTGGTCCTTCTCTTCCTCCTTGTTTTATTTCCTCCTCTCTCCTGTCCTCTCCTTCTCAATGGAACATTCCTTCCTGGGTTGAGCCTCAGGATGAGGAGGAGAGTGACTAAGCTCATTCTGACATGTGAACCTTCTACTCCACTCTCCTCTCTCTCTCTCTCTCTCTCTCTTTCTCCTCTCTCTCTCTCTGCTGGTGGATCGTCTTCAGCTTATATTCCCCTATTCAGACCTGGCCTCCGTCTGCACTTCTCCCCTCTACTCTTCTCTCTCCCTCTTTCACCCGCTTTCACCCTCTTTTTCTCGCTCCCTCTCTGCCCCGTCTGTCATTCTGTCCCGGTGGTCACATGGTACGGTCAGCACTGAGCCCGCCTCACCGTGCGTTCCTCACTGGCCAACTCCCGCACGGTGGCCAAGGGTTTCTGTGTGGACCCCTCCCACACTGGGCCCGGAGGGAGGAAGCCGGGCCGCCAGGCCCCCAAATGAGGCCCAGATGAGCCTCTCGTTCCCCCCAAGCTGCCGCGTCCCAGACCCCCTGGACGTGGCCCGGGACGGCCCCTTTCTAAAATTACACCCCTCCAAACTGTCATTTCCTCTCCAAAGAGTTTAATGGGACAAATTAGCACTGATAGTAAACATGTGGGGCCCAAATGGGGCTGGAGGGGGATAGAGAGGCAGGGGTCAGTGTACAGGCGGGGAATGTTCATTACTCCGTGTGTGTGTGTGTGTGTGTGTGTGTGTGTGTGTGTGTGTGTGTGTGTGAATGGAGTGGGGAGGTGCTCAGAGGGACGCTAACTGTTGTCCATCTTTAATAGGGGCCCTTGTTTCTCTGTCTGCCTAGGAGTTATGGTACAGCAGGTGGAGCAGCATTTGCTGACAGTTGGCATCAAAGCCCTCCAACAGCCTCTCCTCTGACCCCCCCCACATCCTCGCCTGGCACCCACCCACTCACCATCTTACTGTCTCTCTCTGCCCTTCCTCACCACACATCTCTGCGTGTTGGTAAACATCCTCAGAAAGCCAAAAGTCAAGCTGCCTCTTCATTTCAGCATTCCTCTGGGTGTGTGTGGTGTGTGTGTGTGTGGTGTGTGTGGGTCTCTGGTGTGTGGTGTGTGTGGTGTGTCTGAGCGGCCGGTGATGGATACAGGTTCTCTGTTGTTCTGGAAGCTTCCTTGGGGTTTCCATCGCAGAGTGAAGCAACGCGGGCAGGTTTGTTTAGCCTTACTTCTCGTAAAGCACTCAGCCTTTGCTTACGCACACGTACACACACACACACACACGTACACACACGCGTACACACGGCTTCAACTTTCCACTCTGGCACGTCACCTAGAGTAGTTTCTGATTTCGTAGCCCTGCCCTCCCCCTCCCCCTCTCCCTTCTTCCCCCTCTGAACTCTCCTCCTCCCTTTCCCTAGGACTGATGACAAATGAAAGATGTTATCTTGGTGTTCCACATCAGGTCCATCTGGGTCTGACAGAACACCAGAGTGAGCGGACCAGAGCAGTACCAGAGGCCGCCCCGATACGCCACTCCATCCAGAGTTCTTCATGCTCTCATAAGGGCATGCCAGTACCAAAGCTGGGGTGTGCATTCAAAACAAAGCGTGCAGATACCTTTCGCCTGCTTTGTGCTTGGCTAGTGGTGATGCAGTCGTGTGCGTCAGCGTCAGACCCCCCCCCCCCCCCCCTCCCCCCCGACACGTAGCTGCGGTCTCAGTCTCCCCCCCCGGCACAGAGCCTGCCATGGCGGTGTTATGACATTGGAGAGGGGCGGGCGGGCTATCAGGCCGTAAACAAGCTAAGTTTAGCTCTGCAGCATTCCCTGTCACCTCCGCACGCTGTGGATGACCGTGAGCGTGGGTGGCTGAGGGAAATAGGTCCCGCCACTTCCCTGATGGTCAGATAAGGATTTGAATACCTTCTCTGTGGTCGCCCCTACCTCGCCGTGCGTTTGGGAATAACACGCTGTGCTTTTATACCATGCTCTCACAGGAACTAGCTCTCCGTCCCTCAGTCTGTCTGGGTGCGCTCGTTGAGACAGGGGGGGCTGCTCGAGCGGCCGGGACTCATCTTCTGAGCGTGTGTGTGTGTGTGTGTGTGTGTGTGTGTGTGTGTGTGTGTGTGTGTGTGTGTGTGTGTGTGTGTTGCAGGTGCGGCCGTTCCGCGGTCTACCGGACTCGGGAGATGTCAGCACGGGCCCTGGTTCCGTTTGTGATGGTGACCCAGGTGCCCGCTGCCATCCTGAGCCTGCTGCTGGACCTACCTGTGGAACCTGGGCCTGGAAGCCAACAGAACCACCTCCACGGCACCCTGCTCCAGGTCCACGGCCCTGCAGACACACACACACACACGCACTGTGGGAATGCAAATGAGAAACACACGGTCTACCTAATTTTGCATTGACTTGGTCTTTTGCTCCATTTGCTAACAGACAACACACACACACACACACACACACACACACACACCCACACGTAGGCGGCATCTGAAAATGGTCTGACAGAATGTCATTGTGTAATCTAATCTAGCCGCCACCTTGGCAGGTGAGCCACAAAGTTAATTTCAGAGCGCCCTGAGCAAACCTCCCATCCAGGGCAGGGTAAATGTATGTGTTCCCTCCTGTCAACAGTCCCTGACAACACGGCCAAACAGTTCCCCCATTTGAACGTCAACACAGCTTTAGTCAGTGGGCCTGTGGGGAGAGGGGGGGTGGGGTGGGGGGCACAACCGGATCGCTCTGGATCTCCCCTCCGTGGGTTTGATGGCGGTCGCCACTGCAGGTCTTGGGAGAGAAGGATGGAGGGATGAATGAAGAGGGGAGCAAGGGAGGCGGGCTCTCCATGGATTAGAGGAGAGATTCTGCTTTCCTTCCTGGCTGCCACGTGTGGAGCCTCCCGAGACGTCTCTCTCGCTCTCCCTGATCTCTCCATCCCTGATCTCTCCCTCCCTGATCTCTCCCTCCCTGATCTCTCCATCCCTGATCTCTCTCTCCCTGATCTCTCCATCCCTGATCTCTCCATCCCTGATCTCTCCATCCCTGATCTCTCTCTCCCTGATCTCTCCATCCCTGATCTCTCTCTCCTTGATCTCTCCATCCCTGATCTCTCCATCCCTGATCCCTCCATCGCTGATCTCTCTCTCCCTGATCTCTCCATCCCTGATCTCTCTCTCCCTGATCTCTCCATCCCTGATCTCTCCATCCCTGATCTCTCCATCCCTGATCTCTCTCTCCCTGATATCTCCATCCCTGATCTCTCCATCGCTGATCTCTCTCTCCCTGATCTCTCTCTCCCTGATCTTTCCATCGCTGATCTCTCTCTCCCTGATATCTCCATCACTGATCTCTCCCTCCCTGTCGGCCCTTTTCTCATTCAAGTCTTCCTTCTCTCTCATTTGTGGCTCATATCTTTTTTCCTCCTTTGATCGCACGCCTCTCTTTCCATACCACTTAATCATGTGTATCACGAGCTCTGTCTGTCTGTCTGTCTGTCTGTCTGTCTGTCTGTCTGTCTGTCTGTCTGTCTGTCTGTCTGTCTGTCTGTCTGTCTGTCTGTCTGTCTGTCTGTCTGTGAGTGCAGGGTTGAGGACAGATGGGGGTAATGATGTGTTTAGGTTTGCCATGTGGAGTGGGTAAATAGTGGAGGGGTTGCCCAGAGCTTCACCCTTTCATTTCCCCTGCCTCCCCTCCTGATGTGCCTCCATGGCAACAAAAACACAAACATTGGTGGTGTTATCGATTCGCCTCGGCCCTCTGAAAGTATTTCCTGGCGATCTCGCTGTGTTTAGATGTGTGTGTCAGGCTGTCTATGGTAGCGCCTGTGTGGCCGTCGGTCTGCCCAGCTGTCACCGTGGCGACCGTACCCCAGGCTTGGTGCTCTCTGGCTGGGAACAGGAAGCTACGTCCTGATGGAGGGCCGATGGGAATGTCTGGGCGATGCTCTGAGGGAATCACTGTAGGGGGGAGCTTACGGTACGGTATGCAGGCAGGCCGCGATGTGGGGGGGGGGGGGGGGGGGGGGGGGGGGGAGGAGGAGGAGGAGGAGGAGGAGGAGGAGGAGGAGGAGTCCAACACAGGCCCTGCCAATGATCCTGCTAAGGACCATGGCACCAAGAGGCTTGGGTGTTGAGGCCTGTTTACACTGGAGGGACGGGGACAATGTGTTTAGCTGGGGGGCTTGGCTCTAATGTACTCTGTGTGTGTGTGTGTGTGTGTGTGTGTGTGTGTTTAACAGGTAGCAGATGTCTGCTCTAGGGGAGAAATAGCTTCCTCTGTTATTCATAAGTATGCTCGGTGTGGGAGTTGGAAACTGTGGTAGCTTCTGAGCACGCAACACTGAACCCTGAACCTTCAGCTTTATTAGGGAGGCCATCCATGGATGTCTTAAACATCCCACCACCTTTTCTTATCAGAGAGGCATAGAGGGTACCACACACACACACACACACACACACACTCTCTCTCTCTCTCTCTTTAGTGTCAGTGGTTCTGTGGTTCTGTTGTGGGGTCTCTCTCCATGGAGGCCGTGGTCCAGTCCGGCTCACTGCCCAAGCCTCTGTTGACACAACCGGCCCGCTTCCCCTGGACCGGCCCTAATGAGCCAGGGGACGGAGCAGCACTAACAGAACCCGACACCGGACTCCTCTCCCCTCGCGCCACCGACCCACACAGCCCGGCCCGGGCCGCGGCATCAGGCAGGGCAGGGGTTAGACAGGGCGGGGGCTAGGCAGGGCGGGGGTTAGACAGGGCAGGGGTTAGGCAGGGCGGGGGTTAGACAGGGCGGGGGTTAGACAGGGCGGGGGTTAGACAGGGCGGGGGTTAGGCAGGGCGGGGGTTAGACAGGGCGGGGGTTAGGCAGGCGGGGGTTAGGCAGGCGGGGGTTTGGCAGGGCGGGGGTTAGGCAGGGCTGCAGCTTCAGGCAGGGCGGGGGTTAGGCAGGGCTTTAGCATCAGGCAGGGCGGGGGTTTGGCAGGGCGGGGGTTAGGTAGGGCGGGGGTTAGGCAGGGCTTTAGCATCAGGCAGGGCGGGGGTTAGGACAGCAGCCCCGTAGGAGGCCAACATGATGGAAGTAATCCTCTGTGTTTTCACAACAGTACTGCCAGGCTGACTGAGGTGGAGGGCAGGGAGTGGACTTGTTGTTCTCCATCTCCATCTCTCTCCTCTCTCTCTCTCTCTCTCTCTCTCTCTCTCTCTCTCTCTCCCTCCCTCCATCTCCCCTCTCTCTCTGTCTGTCTGTCTCTCTCTCTCTCTCTCTCTCTCTCTCCATCTCTTTGTAACTCCTACTGTCCCAGTGGTTCCTAGGTTTCCCTCTAATCCCTTAGTTCTCTCCTCCTATTCGGGCTTAGCTCTCTAAGTAAACACCCGGACAGAGAGCCCAGAGGAATGCCTTCCGCTACTGGGGGAGGTTTCCTCTAGCATGCTTTACATGTGCTGCTGCATGCTATCTTTACAACATATTCAATATCGGCTTACAAAATACGTCATTTTGGGCTCCTATGACTATAAACTGTAGATGATTTGGTCAAAGCAATCGTCTAGTATCTCAATCCCCCCGGCTAGTCTTTGATCTTCAGGGCTGGTGTGATTTGAAGACTCTATTGGCAGTCTGTCCGTTGTGTTCAGATGCTAGCATGGTAGCTGTAGCCATGGAGGTAGGGTAGTCCTCTGCCTGGCCCACACCATCCATACCACACCCTGCCTCACAAGAAATTAGAAATAACGCATGGAATTTAAGAAATAAGCGCAAACAAACAAGCTAAATGATCTGCCAGTAGAACAAGAAAATTAGCTTGATACGTATGTCTTGAATAAGTAAAATAATCCAGCATCCACGATTCTTAGGAAGATAATTTATCATATATTAAGAAATATTACATATATTTACTTGATACAAGATATTTGGTCTTGCTTGGATTTATTTTTTTTGCAGGTCAGCCCTCCTCATTTCCTCTGGCCTTCAAACACACACACACGCACACACACACACACACACACACAGCTGCCTCATGTCTGCTCCGAGAGCTTCATCCCAAACATACGCTGGTCATGCTGCTCCCCAGTTTAACTGGCAATAACAAAATAGCTAAGTCCCTGGGGTGTTATTTAGTTCCATAGCCCAGAGGATTTATCAGATGTCAGGACAGCACACACACACACACACACACACACACACTAACACAGGACTTGTTTGTCTCAGAGCGTGTGTGTCCATGTGTGTGTGTGTGTGTGTGTCCATGTGTGGAGTTGTAAAGTTGTTTGGATGTGTGTTTAGCTATTTGTTTGTTTATGTATGATACCTCCTCATTTTGTGAGAGTGGATTCTTTGTTTACTTGTGTTTTGGCTTTGGTTCTAGCTGTACACTACGTGAAGTGTGTGTGTGTTTGACTATATGGAGGTATCCTTGTGCTTTTCTGAGGTGTGTGCGTGTGCGTAGGTATGTCTGACTGTATGGACGTATCCTTGTGCTTTTCTGAAGCGTGTGCGTGCGTACGTGCGTTGTGTAGTGCAGTGCAGTGCAGTGCTGTGCGTATGTCTGACTGTATGGACGTATCCTTGTGCTTTTCTGAAGCGTGTGCGTGCGTACGTGCGTTGTGTAGTGCAGTGCAGTGCAGTGCAGTGCTGTGCGTATGTCTGACTGTATGGACGTATCCTTGTGCTTTTCTGAAGCGTGTGTGTGTGTGTGTGTGTGTGTGTGTGTGTGTGTGTGTGTGTGTGTGTGTGTGTGTGTGTGTGTGTGTGTGTGTGAGCGTGCGCGTGTGTGTGTGGTCAGCTCTGTGCCTGTGGCAGTGGGAGGGCCAGCAGGGCAGGCTGATAACAGAGTCTGCTGGTCCTTCACACACCACCACTATTTTTACCGGGGCTCAAAGCCAGCGCTACTCGTAACCCCACCCACACAGGCCCTGCAAGGCTGCAAAACAAGCCATGCACACAGGGCTGGAGGTGGGTCGGAATTAGCAACAGCCTGGCCAGATCTTTACCCTGTAAAACTTAGCGGTGGGGTTGCCTCTTATAGCCATGGCCAACTTGGTGCTACTGTCTCCCCAGTCCTCCATCACCTGCCCCCTTCCCTGGACGTGCACGTACCCTGCCCCCCCTCCTGGTTCCACAGAGCTCCCATCGGCCCATTGACTGGAGTCCAGCCCTGTCCTTTCCCCTGGGCCTTCCCTCGTTTTTTTTCTGGAGGAGGAAGAGGGGAAGCAGTGAACGCTATAAATATGCTCCCTTTGTGTGTGCGTGTGCGTGTGCGCTGTTCCAGATTGAGCCGGCTGACACTCCCAGGGACTTCCCCATCCCAGTTAGGAGGGTTGTAGGGAGGGAGGGTGAGGGCACGGTGAGAGCAGGGTGCTGTTTGGAGATCCAGTGGGGGTTGTCTGGGCGTGGAGGCTGCTGGAGGAGAGGACCAGAGAGAGGGGGAGCAGGCGAGGCCCGGTGGCCAGGGTTGGTGCTACGTGGTCGGCCTGGTTTTCCCCCCACGTTGCCTTCCCCATGCGGCGTAATGAATGGCTTCCTCCTGGCCTGTGGCCTCGGCCTGGGCTTAAAGAGTATACTTACCCAGGCCCAGAATACACCGGCCAGCAGCCAGCCTGTGTCCTAGCCCCAATATACACCAGCCCAGCCAGCCTGTGTCCTAGCCCCAATATACACCAGCCCAGCCAGCCTGTGTCCTAGCCCCAATATACACCAGCCCAGCCAGCCTGTGTCCTAGCCCCAATATACACCAGCCCAGCCAGCCTGTGTCCTAGCCCCAATATACACCAGCCCAGCCAGCCTGTGTCCTAGCCCCAATATACACCAGCCCAGCCAGCCTGTGTCCTAGCCCCAATATACACCAGCCCAGCCAGCCTGTGTCCTAGCCCCAATATACACCAGCCCAGCCAGCCTGTGTCCTAGCCCCAATATACACCAGCCCAGCCAGCCTGTGTCCTAGCCCCAATATACACCAGCCCAGCCAGCCTGTGTCCTAGCCCCAATATACACCAGCCCAGCCAGCCTGTGTCCTAGCCCCAATATACACCAGCCCAGCCAGCCTGTGTCCTAGCCCCAATATACACCAGCCCAGCCAGCCTGTGTCCTAGCCCCAATATACACCAGCCCAGCCAGCATTCCACCTGCTACGGCCCCGCACACTAGCTCACAGTCACACTCACTGCTGCCAACATATCATCATCATATTCAGATTCACAGATTCAAGACAGATAGTCAGGGAAAAGGATATGCCTCCTATCACGACACGGGTTGTTGACTAGAAGGTGTGTGTGTGTGTGTGTGTGTGTGTGTGTGTGTGTGTGTGTGTGTGTGTGTGTAGGTTGTGTCTCTACATCGCTCCTACCAGACCGACTCTCACAGACCCTTGGCTGCAGGAAGTGACATCAGCAAGGCCCTCCGCCAGCGCCTGTGGCTAGCGTCCAGGTAACCCTACACACACACACACACACACACGTCTTCCTGCTTCAGACTAGAAGCAGTCAAAGGAGAGCTGGTTATGAGTGTGTCCATCATGCCTTTGTGTCGGTCCCAGCCCCTCCCACAAGCCTCCATTTCAAAGAGACCTCCTGCTGTCCCTTCCCTGGACCCCCTGCCCCCCGTCGGCCCCCTGCTCAGTAGAGGTCACGCCCCTGGCCCAGCCAGGCAGCAGAGCACCAGGGGAGGGCTGACTGGGGGGGGTTATGGCTCCACTGATGAGCCTTTATTAAGATGACCAGGTGGATTCTTGCTCAGTGGAGCGTGAAGTTCCCCTCGTCTGAACGTTTGATCAGTGGTGGCTTCAGAAGGCCCCCTCTTATCTGGGGCGACACGGGTCACAGTAACCCCCCCCCCCACCCCCATCAAGCCACCAAAACAACCGCCAGTGAATCTCCAACCAAAAAGGGGGGAGTGCAGAGTTTGACAGCCATCAGCCCAGGATGTCTGTTTTGGGCTTGGCATGGCTGCTGTTTTTCAGGTTTGTGTGTGTGTGTCTGTCTGTGTGTGTGTGTTGTGTGTCATTGCTAAAGGTTTTCATTTCAGAGTGAGTCAGCACACACACACACACACACACACACACACACACACACACACACACACACTACTAGACAGGACCGAAGTAGACCAGGTGGGAGCAGGGGCCTGGTTTAACTAGGACAGTCCTGTGGGTCCTATTGTTTGGAATGTGATCAGGGACTCTAATGTTCCTGGTTCCAGCTTCTCACTCAACTACCTCTGTCTCATTCTCTCTCACACTCACACTCACACTCACACTCACACTCACACTCACACTCTCACTCTCACTCTTCACTCACACTCACACACACAGCCAGGTTGGGCTGAAAAGACTCATCCCTGAACAAATTGGCCCCCACTTAAAACTACACACATTCCCTCAGATCTCATTCCATGCTCAGTCAGTGTGTGTGTGTGTGTTATTAATATCTGAGTGATGAAAATGTGACGTCAACCTCGCACACTGTGCCCCTTGTTCTCACACACGCACGCTCATGGGCTTTCACGGCGCTGTGGTCACACGCCTGCGCGAACGCACACACACACACACACACACACACACACACACACATGAGCGCTGGTGCGCCCACACAAGCTTCTCTGGGTGTCTGTTCTACACATGGCCCCACATACCCTACGCGCAGAAACACACACCACACAAACACACACAGGCGTGTGTTTACACACTTCTTAAATAATTTCACATAGCCGTGTCAGTGGACACACACACACACACACACACACACACTTGAACACTGCCTCCGGTCCCTTTTTCTGCCAGAAGATGCCAGCCCCTTCTTCCAGCCGTGTGTGACGGTACGGCCTCCTCATGACTCTCTTATCGTGGGAGTCCTGAAGAACCAGCACACCCACACACATACATTCATCCAGTTGTCGATCTTAATCAGACTCTGATCTTAGCTCGGTTGCATTGGCTGCATGACCCATTCATAAGAGGATAGAGTCTCTATTATTGTTGCTTTTGCACATCGGCTGGGATCTAGGGCAATGCTTGGCGCTCCAAGTTTACTCCAGCTTTTAGAGCGTACTAGAGGAGGGAGCTGCTGGAGGTGGACCGGGCCCCACTGAGGTCCTGGGATTCTCCCAGAAAACCCTGGCCACAAAGGGAGTCCTACCGGCGGCCATTTTGTATTTAACCGCCTCTTTTTGGTGTGCTGTGTTTGTCTGCAGACAGAACCCATGTGTGGTGACCCGAGGCGCCTACCTGGACGTGCTGGCCAGCCTGAGTGGGCCGCAGGCCGGACCCCACCCCGGTGAGTGAGGGGGGTACCACCAGGGGAACGCTGGGGCACTTTGTCTTCACCGTCTCTTTGAGAGGAGGAGGAGGAGGAGGAGGAGGAGGAGGAGAGCAGCTTCTGGTGAAAGTTGCTGGCCTGCTCTCCTTCAGGCAGAGAAACCCCCTCTTCAGAAGCAGCCTCCAGTCCCACAAAGACTCTGTCAATGATCAGTGAAGACAGAAAAATCGCAGTCTCTCTGTGTTTGGTCGATTGTACTCCAGTAAAGAATATTTGTGGTGTGTGTGTGTGTGTGTGTGTGTGTGTGTGTGTGTGTGTGTGTGTGTGTGTGTTCCTAGAGGGGTGGGTCTTCACATGAAGAGAATGTGAAACCAAAGACATGCCATCGCTGACAGATGGTGCGATTGTGCTTATGACCCAGTTAAGAGCGGAGCGTAGGAGTGTGTGTGTGTGTGTGTGTGTGTGTGTGTGTCTGTCTCGGAGAGCGAGGGGGAAGGGGTAGAGCGTGTTTGGTTTGCCATGTGCTCAACACATGTCCAAGTCGACAGTGGAAACGTTTAGGTTTTCTTAAAACAAGCCTGTGTGTTCAGGGCCTGGCCTGCTTGGCCCCCAGTTAACACACACACACACACAGGTCAGATGTTGGGTTAGAAGCCCCTCTTTCCCTCCCCATCCTCCTAATGAGAGCAGCAGCCCTTAATAGAGATGGGCACCAGGGGGAGAGGAGGGACACCATCCTCTTTTTCCCTGGCTTTTTACGGGCCTCATCCACTAAGTAGGAACTTTGGATTTATTAGCTTGTTCCTCCAGACATTCCCAGGGCTGCGCACAGGTCTCTGAGGCTGCCAGTGTGTGTGTGTGTGTGTGTGTGTGTCTGTTTGGCTAAGAGAGAGAAAGAGAGAGAGTGTGTGTGTGTGTGTCTGTCTCTGTTTGGTTAAGAGAGAATGTGTGTGTGTGTGTGTGTGTTTGGGGAGGGGAGGGCAGGGGAGGGGGGGGGTGTTCTCCACATGCGTTCCTTTGCGGCAGGCCGTTTGATCCATCCTGACTCATAAAATATCCCTCCCTCCCCCACACCACCCCTGCCCTTCTCTCTATCCATGCCAGTAAAGACAGCAGCATAGTTTATACCTAACCCTAAGCCTAAGCCTAACCCTAACCCTAAGCCCTGCTCTCTATCCATGCCAGTAAAAACAGCAGCAGAGAGAGAGAGAGAGAGAGAGAGAGAGAGAGAGAGAGAGAGAGAGAGAGAGAGAGAGAGAGAGAGAGAGAGAGAGAGAGAGAGAGAGAGAGAGAGAGAGAGAGAGAGAGAGAGAGAGAGAGAGAGAGAGAGAGAGAGAGAGAGACTCTAGCAGGTTGGCCAGGCCGTGAGAAAACACTGCAGCTCCTTTGCTCACATCTGCAACACACACGCACCACTGGTGCACGAGACCGTCTGGGCTTTGTTTTTCACAGTCGGGGTAATGATGGTGGAGCTGGATGTAAAATCCAGCTGTGTGGATCCTGCTCTCTGCATGTTGGAGGACAACGTGCACCCTGCTCCACAGCTGTAAAGATGGAGTCTCTTGGCTCTGAACGTGCCCAGTCAAGTGAGGGGGCTGTTCTGGCCCCAGCCCCCGGGAGCACACATGTGGCCCCACACACTCTCCTCTGACGTCGTCAGGGGACAGGGGCTAGCTATCCTAAACCTCTCATGTATACACACAAACACCATTTGGCCGTGGGTGGAAAGGGTCAACATGGCATCAAACATTTACATGCTAGGTCGGCATTCTGAAAACACACCACACATGGAGTGTGCATGTACGTGAATGCACTACCAAACACACACACACACACACACACACACACACACGCACAAAGTGTTTGTCTGGGACAGCTCACAACATAACCAACATAGACGCATGCGTCACGGTACCCATTCGGCTTCACACTGTCAAAAGCTTTGGACGACACACACACACATACACTCTCATACACACACACTCACACACAGCCACAGACCATTTTATGAGTGCAGGAAGGAAATGCTCGGGGTGTTCAGCTGCCCACTGGCCCGTGTGGCTAGGTGTGTTTGTGGACTCTAAGCTGTGACCCATCACCTGGAGGGCTACGTGGCCCAGCATAGCCCAGGACCAGGGGCAGCCAAACCAAATGGTGCTGTTTGGTTTGAGACCAGAGAGCTGCCACTTTACAAAGACTTTCAGTTTCCTTTTTGACTTAGTCTACTGGTAGTACTTTATAGATGGTGTGTTAAGTTGACTTTGCATGTGATGGGGGGAAAGGCATCAGACACACACACACGTCTGGCCCAGTGTGGCCAACAGAGAAACGCCTTTAATTTCATAAGTGAATCCCTGGATCTGTCTGCCTCCCTAAAGAAGCAGCTATTTTGATGAATGCCATTATTATATTATATTTATAATTCTTATATTATAACAGCAACCCTGCTACCTGACTAATGAGGGTTTGACTTTCTCTCTATTTTGAGGAATGCCATTATTATATTAATACATATTATATTATGCAGCCCTACTCTCTCTCTGTCTGGCGAGTGTGTCTGAAAGAGGATGGGAACCAATCCCCTGTTGCTCTTAATTCAATCCCTTCTAGTTGTGTTTATCTTGACTTGACTCAAACAGTGAGCAGATGTGTGTGTGTGTGTGTGTGCGCGTGTCGCTGCAGCTTTGCTAGCCAATACAGGGTCTAATTCATGGGTCCATAAGGAGGGGCCTCAGTCAGTTTGACACACTAGATAGGCCTGTACTGTCCTTCACCCTCTCCCCCTGGTCTCCCTCCCTCCCTCCCTCCCTCCGGTTCTATCATCCCTTCATCATGGCTGTCATTACTGTCCTCCCCTTCGTTTTGGGCATTACGGCCCACTCACGAGGCCACTGAGCCCCTTTGATGATCGGGTTCCACGGTAACCCTGCCTGTCTCCACGGTAACTCGGCCCGTCTCGGGGGGAATGCGGCATTTCCCGCTCTTTTGTTGGGTTCATGTTGAGCTTTGCTCTGAGCCAGATTGAGTTGCAGCGGTGGTTTAAAGATGTGTGTGTGTGTGTGTGTGTGTGTGTGTGTGTGTGTGTGTGTGTGTGTGTGTGTGTGTGTGTGTGTGTGTGTGTGTGTGTGTGTGTGTGTGTGTGTGTGTGTGTGTGTGTGTTGACCTAATTGAGTTGGCTGTGAAAGCGGGCCCCGTCTTGAGGCTGGCCTGGGAGGGTGTTGCTGAAGGGAGGAGGGCTCTAGAAGGTCTCGAGTTACCAATATCTACCCTCTGGATTATGGTTGTGTTTCAGGGAAAAACAGTCGTGTGTGTGTGTGTGTGTGTGTGTGTGTGTGTGTGTGTGTGTGTGTGTGTGTGTGTGTGTGTGTGTGTGTGTGTGTGTGTGTGTGTGTGTGTGTGTGTGTGTGTGTGTGCGCGCGCACCAGTCATTCACTGGAAGTGTGAAAACAATTCCCAGGTAACCGACTGGCAGGGGAGTGCTGTGTTTATCCGAGCCGTCTATCCAACACTTAGTGTGCCAACCCGCCGCTGGAGGCCGTCAAACAAAGGCTATGAAGCCGACACCACTTCTTCATCACCCCTCCTCTCCTTCCTAGAGGGGCTGCAGGGCTGCAGGGCTGCAGGGCTGTGAGGTGGTCCCTGACCTCTGAAGTCTTTCTGTCCCATGCAGACGGCGAGCTGACGGAGCTGACGGAGCTGCGGGCAGCGACGCTGGGCGTGGTGATGGCGTCCGAGCTGCTGGACCCCCCCGGCCCCCCAGCGCTGCCCTCCCTGGGCCCTGGCACCACCCAGTACCTGCTGAGCCTCACCCGACTGGCCCTCAGTGCCAGCCTGGAGCACCCCCAGCTCTGGGGCCCCCACCCCCACCAAGGCACCCTGCTCCTGGGCCGCCTGCTGGCCAGCCCTCACTACGAGGTGCGGGGGCTGGCTCTGGAGGGGGTCCTGGGGGCTTCAGAGGGGACGGCCACGCCAGGCAGACACCCGTGGCTGGACCAGACCACCCTGAGCACCCTGGCCAGCATGGCGCTTCACGAGACACACCCCCAGTGTCTGGCCAAGGTAGGACCTCACACTCCGCCAGGGGCCCCGTCTCTGTTGTTCCTCTACAGTCTGTGCTGTGTTTGGGGTTGTGCGTCATCACCGTGTTCTGGATGTGTGTGTTTGGCGTCTTCCATGAGAATGTCCCTGCCAGGCTGGGTCACCCTGTGATTAGCACGGCGGTCCAACTTTGCCCAGTGAAGCCGTTCAAACCCACCGTGCATTAGTGGATGTGGTGTCGGCCTCTCCGAGCACAATGGGGATCCAGCCATCCATCACCCGGCCCTCCCCCACCATGGGAATGGCCTCAGACTGATGACACGTCCAAACCATGTTCCACAGGCTTGCGTGAGAGGCTAATCGCCGGGACCAGGACGAGCCAAAGCACATTGGCAGAAAAAGATGCCACTGGCGCAAACACACACACACACACACACACACACACACACACAGACACACACAGACACACACGCACAGAGAAGTTTCCACTTGGCCCAGTGGAGTGTTGGAGTGAGCAGGCAGCTGTGTGTTTCCTGTTTAGGAGTCCTATTGCAGCATGGTGATAAACACAGGAGGGCCAGCCATCCACAGCTCTGACGCTCCTGTCACTAGGAGAGCGCTATGCACCGTGGCTGGCTGGCTGGCTGGCTGGCTGGCTGGCTGGCTGGCTGGCTGGGTGGCTGGGTGGCTGGGAGGCAGGCAGGCAGGCAGGCAGGCAGGCAGGCAGGCAGGCAGGCAGGCAGGCAGGCAGGCAGGCAGGCAGGCAGGCAGGCAGGCAGGCAGGCAGGCAGGCAGGCAGGCAGGCAGGCAGGCAGGCAGGCAGGCAGGCAGGCAGGCAGGCAGGCAGGCAGGCAGGCAGGCAGGCAGGCAGGCAGGCAGGCAGGCAGGCAGGCAGGCAGGCAGGCAGGCAGGCAGGCAGGCAGGCAGGCAGGCAGGCAGGCAGGCAGGCAGGCAGGCAGGCAGGCAGGCAGGCAGGCAGGCAGGCAGGCAGGCAGGCAGGCAGGCAGGCAGGCAGGCAGGCAGGCAGGCAGGCAGGCAGGCAGGCAGGCAGGCAGGCAGGCAGGCAGGCAGGCAGGCAGGCAGGCAGGCAGGCAGGCAGGCAGGCAGGCAGGCAGGCAGGCAGGCAGGCAGGCAGGCAGGCAGGCAGGCAGGCAGGCAGGCAGGCAGGCAGGCAGGCAGGCAGGCAGGCAGGCAGGCAGGCAGGCAGGCAGGCAGGCAGGCAGGCAGGCAGGCAGGCAGGCAGGCAGGCAGGCAGGCAGGCAGGCAGGCAGGCAGGCAGGCAGGCAGGCAGGCAGGCAGGCAGGCAGGCAGGCAGGCAGGCAGGCAGGCAGGCAGGCAGGCAGGCAGGCAGGCAGGCAGGCAGGCAGGCAGGCAGGCAGGCAGGCAGGCAGGCAGGCAGGCAGGCAGGCAGGCAGGCAGGCAGGCAGGCAGGCAGGCAGGCAGGCAGGCAGGCAGGCAGGCAGGCAGGCAGGCAGGCAGGCAGGCAGGCAGGCAGGCAGGCAGGCAGGCAGGCAGGCAGGCAGGCAGGCAGGCAGGCAGGCAGGCAGGCAGGCAGGCAGGCAGGCAGGCAGGCAGGCAGGCAGGCAGGCAGGCAGGCAGGCAGGCAGGCAGGCAGGCAGGCAGGCAGGCAGGCAGGCAGGCAGGCAGGCAGGCAGGCAGGCAGGCAGGCAGGCAGGCAGGCAGGCAGGCAGGCAGGCAGGCAGGCAGGCAGGCAGGCAGGCAGGCAGGCAGGCAGGCAGGCAGGCAGGCAGGCAGGCAGGCAGGCAGGCAGGCAGGCAGGCAGGCAGGCAGGCAGGCAGGCAGGCAGGCAGGCAGGCAGGCAGGCAGTGTCTCTTCAATGCATATGTTTTTGTCTTGATTATGGCTGTCTGTGTGTGTGAGTGTTTAAGCGTCGGCCCGTTAAGCCGCGCCTCTCTTTGCCAGGGACACACCATGGCCCCGTTACCATGGCGAGTCCCTGGCTCTGGTAAAGCATTCTGGGAAAGTAGTAGGAACAGAAGCAGCCGTCTGGTTGGTGTGTGTGTGTGTGTGTGTCAGGGCTGGTGGCCTTTAAAGCAACCAGCCTCTCTCCAGGGGGGACCTGCTCACTGTTGGGTGCATGTGGGCTCGTGCGCTTCACTCAATCGCCATGCCAACGTGCATGTGCTCTGGGGCGGCCCTGTCTGTGTTGTTGCGCTGAGAGGGGGTGTGCCATTCAGCATGCTGGCAGGCCGGAGCTCATGAAAACAGAGAGACTCAGGCCAGCTGCTTTAATATATGTCTGAGAAAGCCAGTCCCAAGCAATGAGACCTCTGTAGCCATAGACTACAGTGTATTACCTACACACACACACACACACCAAGGCCTGGCCTGTAAACCCGGCTTTATTTTCAAGCTCTAATAACATGTTCAAGCTTTTGGAGCAATAATAATCAGTGAAATATGCAGAAAGAATGTAAACATTGGCCCTGGCCGTGTGTTTTAAAGGGGCCTTGGCTACATCAACAAGCCCTTCCCTCAGTGCTCCAACTCACTCCAGTGAGGCCCTGGCCTAAGGGTGGACCAGGGTCTGAAAATGGGGGGGGGGGACCGGGTGCATGCAGGGAGGAAGCCAAACAATGAAAAGGGGGGATAAAGTGTTGGAGGGAGGGAAAGAAGGGGGAATAGAGTCGGGATGGGAGGGAGGGAGGGAGGGAGAGAGAGAGAGAGAGAGAGAGAGAGAGAGAGAGAGAGAGAGAGAGAGAGAGAGAGAGAGAGAGAGAGAGAGAGAGAGAGAGAGAGAGAGAGAGAGAGAGAGAGAGAGAGAGAGAGAGAGAGAGAGAGAGAGAGAGAGAGAGAGAGAGAGAGAGAGAGAGAGAGAGAGAGAGAGAGAGAGAGAGAGAGAGAGAGAGAGAGAGAGAGAGAGAGAGAGAGAGAGAGAGAGAGAGAGGAATGCATAGAGCAGTGTCCAGATGTTTGACCATAGAATACATTAGAGGTGGGAATGGGGCCGATAACATTAAGGTGAGAGGCCTTACTGTATTAATAGTCATAATAATTGTAAATAATTAATAAAGCTTTATTTTCTATAGTGCTCTTCCAAGCAGTATTCCAAAGTGATTTAGCTAAACAGTCTGTACAATAAAAGCAGCAAAAAAATAGAAACTATAAAATGAAATAGGTAAATAAATAAAATAGAATAAAATAAACAAACAAGCACACTCCCTAAAGTGTTAGGAATGAAGTTCTAGTTAGAACAGGTAGGTCTGTGTAGAAACACCATGATAAGGAGTTAACCAACTGCATATTATCAGGAACACTCCTCAAGGACTTCAACCAAGGAGAGCTAATAACGTTGTTCATTAAGTTCTCTACTAGGGGCTAATCATGTTTGGCTTTTAAAGGTTATCTGTAAAATTTGATCATCGATTCTAAAATTCACATGAAGTAGTACATAAATGACAACACTGATGTGATGCGTTATATTTTCTCTCATAAAAAGCATTTTTGTTGAATTTTCAACATTTTGCCTCAATCGAAAAAGTATCTCTATTTAGCTCAGAATAAAGTGCACTGCAAGAGTCTAAATCAAGAGGAATCGAGAGTATGGATCACTTTTTCAGGACCCATGAAAGACCTTACTTTAATTATTTTTCTTAATTGACAAAAACAGGACTGAATAATCTTCTTTACTAGAGCTTCAAACATAATGCTGTAATCAGGGGTCACTGTTGAAGTGTGTGTCCCGGACAGAGGGAGATGGAAGTAGCTGTATAATGGTGGTCAGGGTGTCTGGGGTGGAGGTGGAGCTCCAGTCTGGTATAAATACCTCCATGGCTTCCTGCCAGCTCCTGGGCCAGAGGACAGCAGGGCTGGGCTGAAGGACGGGCAGCCTCCCTGCTGGGCTGTGTGTGTTGGTGTGTGGTACCACAACGGACGTTTCTTTGTTCCCTCTCTGAGTTTCTTTTTTACTAGTAGGTGTAAACAGTGCCCTGTCTCTCCTCTCCTCTCCTCTCCTCTCCTCTCCTCTCCTCTCCTCTCCTCTCCTCTCCTCTCCTCTCCTCTCCTCTCCTCTCCTCTCCTCTCCTCTCCTCTCCTCTCCTCTCCTCTCCTCTCCTCTCCTCTCCTCTCCTCTCCTCTCCTCTCCTCTCCTCCTCTCTCCCCAGGTGCTGTGTGTGCTGACTGGGTGTGTTGAGCTGCAGTGGGGTGATGGTCTGCAGAACCTGTCCTCATTGGACGTCCTCCACCACATCCTGTCTCTGGCTGAAGACTCCGCCCACAGGTCAGGTGACAGGTCACTTCCTGTAGACCTGTGCTTCTAACGCCGACTCTAACCATGCTTTACCACTAAATGGCCCCTGTGTTGTTGTTTTTCAAACCCTTGTGAGTGTCCAACCCAACCCAACACTGGTCCCTTTGCACCTTCAGACACCTGGGTGCATATCAGAGAGTATTTACCGTGTCTCCTTCTCCTTTAGAGTCCTCTCAGTCCCAGTCTGTTCTCGGGACTCCTATGATCAACGTAGCATAAAGACATGGCTGAGCCTCCTACAGGGCTCCAACTTACTGAGTTTCAGCCCTTCCAGTGGTAATTGAAGGAAAGGGAGGCCCCTGTGACCCCAAAATGGCCGACCCCAGTTGAAGCCCTGAGCCACCAGGCATCCCGTCCGTATTAGGCGTGATTGATGTTGGAAACCTGATGAATGCTGCAGGTGGAGGGACCCTCTCCCTCCATTTGTCTGTCCCTCCTCCCCGGGCCCCTTCCTACTCTGAAAGGACCCTCACATACCTGTGGCGGGCCGGGCTGTCAGGCCGGCATTCAGAGCCACCCTCCATGGAGCAGGGGGATAGGTTTACCACGCAGGGCCCCATGCCTGCTGCACCTTCACCCTGCACCTGGAGACAGGTGTGGACCACTGGCCCCCAGTAGTCCTGTTCGCTGGGTTGGTCGGTCTGTGTTTTATGGAAAATCTGCTGCATAGGCAGGTTTGAAAGATGTACGTTTCCCGAGTGTGTGCACACACACACACGGCTACGCGCACTTTCTTTTTTTTTCTCTTCTGGGTAAATCACTTAGGCTCTTAAATAATCACTTTCGATGGTAAAACCAATTGTTTCACAGTTTTGCTTTTCAAAGTCATTCTATAGTCTCTATAACATGACTTAAAGAATAAGAAAGGGTCAACATAATGTCATTTTTCTTGTTTTACTGTTTGTAAAGTAAAAATCTAAAGAAAAATAGATGAATCTAAATGCTACCTTGGCAGGTGAGTCAAAAACGTAATCAGATCCTGTACAAAGATTTGACGTGTGCGTGTGTGTGCTTTGGAAGGCCTCTGACACATCTAGACACACACACACACACTGCCCCTCTGACAGGCCCCCACTGTACTTTCCTCCCCTCAATGAGCAGTGCCAAATCTGAGGCTGAGGATTGGGTTCCCCTGTGAAGGGTTAGGATTAGAGCTGGGGATCAGGTTCCTGTCTGATTGAATGGCACCAGGCCTATTGTGAGTCAAGCTCGAGGACAGAGTGCCAACTCACTTCCTTTGTGTTGAGCGTCGAGGGATGTTTTAGCCTTATTTTAGGTGGTGTTTTGATAATGTGTGTGTGTGTGTGTGTGTGTGTTTCAGGGTGGAGTTGCACTGTGCGGCCCTGACCTTGGCTTCTCGGTTGGTGGTACAGCTGGTCCTCTCTGATCCCCAGGTAAGTACTTTGGCCTGCGTGCAGGCACGGCGTATAAGAGGAGCCAGAGTTGGCCTGGTTTCTCTGGGGGGGTGTGGAGGATGCCAGTAACCTTGCTGGTCCTTGTCCAGGGTGTGGCTGCAGTGCCCTGCCTGGGCCGCTGGGGGGCGCTGGTGTGCGGTGGCTGCAGCGAGGAGCTGCCCGTGGAGGTCAAGCTGACGGCTGCCCAGGTCCTGGTCAACACCACGGCGCCCCTGCTCACCAGCCCTGCACTGCCTCTGGGTCAGTCCCTGCTCCTGGAGAGCCCTGGTGGTGGGGGGGGGGGGGGGTTGAAGCCATGGCCTATCCTTATTATTATATTAAAGCCCCCTAACCCCCTACAGTGCAGTCCAACATGGCAGCAATTTATTCCTGAATTGTGTGTGTGTGTGTGTGTGTGTGTGTGTGTGTGTGTGTGTGTGTGTGTGTGTGTGTGTGTGTGTGTGTGTGTGTGTGTGTGTGTGTGTGTGTCAGGTCTGTCCCTCACTGTCAGTCTGTGGAGGTGTCTGTTCACTCTGCTACAAGACGAGGACCAGGATGTAAGAGACATGGCGGCAGACTACTTCACCAACGTCCCAGTGGACCTGCTCAGCACAGGTACACACACACACACACACACACACACACAAACACGTTGGAGACCGGGGGGGGCAGTACCGTTGCTTCCCACCAGGGTTGCAAAGTGTTCCAGTCATGATGGGTGCTAATTCCAGTTTGCTGTGGTGTGTGTCTTTGTAGTGTGTGTGTCTTTGGGGTTGCATCAGGGCACTGCTGCCTCTGTGGTTTGGTTGGTGCCATCGTATTAAAGGTCCACGGTTCTTAGGAAATGGATTCTGTCTTTTAGTTGCTCTATTAAGTAATCCCTTAACTGTACTGACACACCAACACTCCCCCCGCCCTCAGAAATCTGATCCCCGCTCAAAACACAGTCTCTCACACTGTGGTAAAACGCTCCCTTCCATCTGATCCCCGCTCAAAACACAGTCTCTCACACTGTGGTAAAACGCTCCCTTCCATCTGATCCCCGCTCAAAACACAGTCTCTCACACTGTGGTAAAACGCTCCCTTCCATCTGATCCCTGCTCAAAACACAGTCTCTCACACTGTGGTAAAACGCTCCCTTCCATCTGATCCCCGCTCAAAACACAGTCTCTCACACTGTGGTAAAACGCTCCCTTCCATCTGATCCCCGCTCAAAACACAGTCTCTCACACTGTGGTAAAACGCTCCCTTCCATCTGATCCCCGCTCAAAACACAGTCTCTCACACTGTGGTAAAACGCTCCCTTCCATCTGGCCCCGCTCAAAGGCTCCCCAAAACAGGAGTGTGACTTCCTCCTGCCGACACTCCCTCTTCCTGTGTTTTCCCAGTGTCCCCTTGTTCTGTCTGAGTGTGTGGGGCCTCTGATAGCATCTCCTTTGTGTCTGTCTCGGTGTGTGTGTGTGTGTGTGTGTGTGTGGACGGGGCCTGCCCGGGTCAGATGAGCCCGTTCCACATCAGATAGCAGAGAGCAGAGATGACTAAGATGGCGGTGAACCTTTCACCAACAGGAAGGCATCACAATGGCCGTGATTACCGTGTTTGTCGGTCTGGGGGGGGACGGGAGGAGGGGGGGGGGGGGGGGGGGGTTTACAGGAAGATGGCCTCTGTTTCCTCACCAGAGCACACCTCCTTCGGAAGATGTTGGAGGGGAAGAATTTGAGTGTTTGTGCCGGCTCAACACTTTCGCCAGCATGCCTGTCTTTCAATGCTGCATCACCATTTTTTTCTTCTATTGGTGTTGTATATAGAGGTGTGTGTGTGTGTGTGTGTCTGTCTGTGTGTGTCTGTGTGTGTGTGTGTGTGTGTAGTGTTTGCCCCCTCCGTCCATGCAGGCCTGCCGGTGTGTCTGTCTGCCCCCCCCGGGGGGGCCTGGCCGGGCCCCAGGCTTTACGACCCGCCGCTGCACAGCCTCCACCTAGCTGAGGTGTGACCCAGCCCAGCCTTTGATATGCAGGGAGAGTGACTAAGGTGGAACACGGGCCGGCCATTGTCATTGCAGCCTCTCTTGATATTCGCAGCGCTGGGTGTGTGTGTGGGGGGGGGGGGCTTAGAGACCAGCCTAACAACAGGCCATTTACAACACAACATGGTGGGGAAGGGACACAGTGACACTTATTACTCTGACTTTTAGATATTATATTATTTATATAGATATTATTTTAGATATATAAAACAATTTAAGACGGTGTCTGTTGGGTGTTGCTGGGGATGAATCATTGCTTTGCTGGTTGTTTTAACGTCACCATCGTCCTCCTTGCTTACATAAGTGTCCTGAGCTGAGTCAGCCATTTATGTCTGGGTCATTACCACTGAACCATCAGACAGTGGAACATGAAACGATTCTACTCTATCTACTGGCTGTGGGCGTATTAGATTAGATAAGATTTAGATCAGCTAGATCTTCTTCTGGGGATTCTAACTGTTCAAGTGTTTTTTTTTGTTTTTTGTTTTTTACTTCTAACAGTCTTATCAACTGAGGAGATATGTAGATAATACATTCCAACAGTAGGACCCTTTATCAAGAAGCAGCAGCAGCAGCAGTTTGCCACATCTGAAAGCCAGGGTGTGTGTGTGTGTGTGTGTGTGTGTGTGTGTGTGTGGGGGGGTGGGTGTGGGGGTGGGGGGGGGGGTGGGTGGGTGTGTGCGTGCCGCAGCTTACATGCATGGATGCTCAGAACAATTTCATCTCCCAATGTAAACAGGCCATTTGTGCTCCCAGCTCGTTGGTCTACAGTAGAGGACATGGCTGAATGGAGCTGGAAGTCCTGACAGGGCCAGAGATCCCTCACTCATTAACCCTACAGTGCTCTCTCTCTCAACCATGTCACTGGTTAGCACAGGAACCAGCCTTCTGGGAAACCCCTGGGCCTGGCTCCAGTTGGGCCCTGGGCTTTTGAAGTAGGTGCCGCGGGGCCTCTACAGGGGCCTCCACAGGGAGAGGGGCCAGGGGCCGCCTTGGTAGGCCCTGTGGTCTTGGTTGTGGGCCTCACCATCTCAGACCTGCCGTGGCTTCTCTTCCTCTTGCTGGGCTAGCCCTCTGCCTCACACACTCTCTGGTTCTTCTCTTCCTCTTGCTGGGCTAGCCCTCTGCCTCACACACTCTCTGGTTCTTCTCTTCCTCTTGCTGGGCTAGCCCTCTGCCTCACACACTCTCTGGTTCTTCTCTTTCTATTGCAGGGCTAGCCCTCTGCCTCACACACTCTCTGGTTCTTCTCTTTCTATTATAGGGCTAGCCCTCTGCCTCACACACTCTCTGGTTCTCGCCAGTCACAAGAGGAAGTCGGGGCTATAAAACCGTGTGTTTTCATTTCACACCCCCACGTCTCACCTCCACGCTTCCTGGTCCCCCGTCTCCACTGTACCGTGTGTGTGTGTGTGTGTGTGTGTGTGTGTGTGTGTGTGTGTGTGTGTGTGTGTGTG
Organism: Aplochiton taeniatus; assembly: GCA_017639675.1. Taxonomy (NCBI): domain Eukaryota; kingdom Metazoa; phylum Chordata; class Actinopteri; order Galaxiiformes; family Galaxiidae; genus Aplochiton; species Aplochiton taeniatus. Next base: position 563,173 of record CM030184.1, read on the forward strand.
TGTGTGTGTGTGTGTGTGTGTGTGTGTGTGTGTGTGTGTGTGTGTGTGTGTGTGTGTGTGTGTGTGTGTGTGTGTGTGTGTGTGTGTGTGTGTGTGTGTGTGTGTGTGTGTGTGTGTGTGTGTGTGCGCGCGCGCGCGTGTGTGCTAGTCAGATAACTGCTAATCATTCTGGGAGTGTCATTCAAACCAGACCCATCTGAAAGCACACACTGATCTAGCCAGCCATGCAGCTCCTGTCTCTCTGCTCCAGAGACAGACTGCCTTTGTGGCCGAGGCCCAGCATAGAGGGTTAACTGTGTTAGGAGGACAGGTGTAGCAGGGGGCCTGTGTGGTGGTCCGTCCCCAGGTAAGAGGGCCCGGGGGGGGGGGGGGGGGCTCCCCACCCCTGCCCCTCTGATGTGGGTGGCTGAGCAGAGGAATGGGGTGTGGGCGGCTAACTCCCCCTCACACTCCTCCACACAATGACACTACCAACGGGAAGGGGGGACTGGAGGGGGAGGGCTAGCCTTACATCACAACACCCCCTCCCTCCCTCTCTGTCTCCCTCTCTTTCCCCTTTCATGGGACATCTGATACCCCCCAGCTGCAAAGGCTCAAGCGAGGCTTTACCAAACACCAGAGCTCTTTACTCCTAGCCTCCCTCTCCCTTCCTCTTTACCTCCCTCTCCCCTTCTGTCGCTCTTTCTTTCACTCTCACTAACTCAATCTCTTTTTAATTCTCTCCCTCCCTTTCCCCCCTCTCTCTCGCTCTCTCTTTCATTTTCGAAAAAGTTTTTTTTAATTAGTTCCAGCTCAAGACTCCTTGAGATCGATTTCGGGAATTAGCAGTCCTGCTTTCCCGCCGGAATCTGGCATCCATGTCATGCAGAAACATCCCAGTATGACCTGGTTCAGCGCTCCCAGGATCTGAAACCATCTGGGAAAAAAGGCAAATGGGGAAAAACGCCCCCCCCCCCCCCCCTCCCACACACACACACAAAAATACCTGGGCCCTCTCTGAGGGAGGAGAATGGCTCACCGAAACATTTTAGTCATTTATTGGAGTGAAGTCATCACTGGAAAAGTGCTTTTCTGCCTTTTTTCTATTCCCTTTTCCCTAAAATTCCTTGTCATTTGCTTAGTAAATGTGTCAATATATCAAGACTTTCCTGGGGTGGGTGGTTGTAGTCACCATCTGGCCTCTTGTGCCCCTGGCAGGCCCCTGGGGGCCACTAGCTACAGCCTGCTGCTAGCTGGGCAACAACAGGAACAAGTAGACACTGGCCCTCGTCTTTTTAAAGAGATTGCTTTATTAAGATTGTTACATAAACAATACTGAATCGGTCTCCCTCTCATGGTTGAGCACTCACACACACACACACACACACACACACACACACACACACACACACACACACACACCGATAAGTGAGTGAAAGACAATCCCCTTGAGAAAAGCAGTGGAATGGTACCCAATGAAAGCCGTTTGGAAATCATGTTAAGCGAAGTGTGAAACCGCTCAGTTCAAAAAGAAAAACTGATCAGCGGAATGCTTCTAAAGTTTCCCCATTTGGTGCCTTAATGTTCTGGCTGGCTTTAGTGAGGGCTGGCCTGGGGCCAGTGGATAAAGCCTGTGGTCCAGTCCCTCCAGGATGAATGGCCGTTCTGACTTCAGACACACACACACACACACACACACACACACACACACACACAGAGCGTGGCTTTGGGTACAGAAAAGAACAGGCCATCCTAAAGCTGCACTAATGCTGTGCAATCAGCAGCTCTGAGAGGTTCACAGACTGACTGACTATCCTGCTGCCAGACTTCAGCCCCGGGCTTTGACGCCTTCCCACTCCAAAGAGAAAAACAAGCTGGACTTCTCAGCCCTGTTGGTGTCTGTGTGTCTGTCTATGTGTGTGTGTGTGTCTGTGTGTGTGTGTGTTTTAGAGAGAGAGAGATAGTGGAGTGTTAGTAGAGTAGTTTTAGGTGTTGTTCCCTCCCTCCTTCTGTTCTTATCTCCATCTTTTCCTCCCTTCATTCTGTAATGGTTGTGTTTTGGTAGTCGGGCCTGGATGACTTTTGAAGTGGAGTGTGTTACTGAGGTGTCAGCTGTGCCAAGGGTGGCCACCAAACACACAGACCGTCGCAGACAGTGGCTGTGAAGGCTTTGATGCCAGGACAACTGGGGGTTGTTAATGTCCGCCGCACTACTGCTGTGTGTTTCCTCTGTCTGAGGTGTGTGTCCTCTCACGCACACACTTCCTCTGTGCTCTCCGTGAAGAGCCTTCAGTCCTGTGTGTGTGTGTGTGTGTGTGTGTGTGTGTGTGTGTGTGTGTGTGTGTGTGTGTGTGT
>CM030184.1:568006-575506 GCA_017639675.1 Aplochiton taeniatus
GCCAAATGATTTGGTGGGTACTTTGTAATGTCTTGTTAATGGCTGGCTCCCTGTGTCCAGGATGAAGAGGAGTTCCTCTTTGAGAAGGGGGATCTGAACTTGTGGGCTGAGCCGGTCCAGTGGGTGAAGATGCTCCACAGACACCTGGGAGTCCTCCTGCAGGACCAGAACCGCCTGCAGGCCCTGGACCAGACCCGGCTCCTCAAACTGTGTGCCCAGGCTGAGGCTCAGGCCCTGCACTCAGCTCGGGCCCTGGAGGGCCTCCCAGCCCTGCCCCAGTTCTCCTGCACCATAGAGCACGCCCGCTTGTCTGTCCGGCACCAGAGGGCCACGCTGGCTCAGGATGTCCTGGACAAGCTGAGGTAGACTTGAGGAGAGGGCCAGGAGGACACTCATTAAAGACTTTCCAATACAGGAATGGACACGGTTAAAAGGCAGGCAAATAAACTCTGTTTCCCACAAGCCTCAGCGTGACGATACCCACGGGAGGGTTTTCATTGAATTATCATCTTTCTCTTTCTGACATTTGTACCATGAACACATTTTATTTGTTTTTACTATTGCACGCAGGTTTGCTTCAGTTGTGAATTGTTTTTATTCAATAAAGTTGGTTGTTCATTTTGACTGCGTTGATAATGCCTGTGTGCTGTAATCCAAAATAGAATGGTATGTGTAGTGTGACCTCTTTTCCCCTGCAACAGCAGAGCAGGGCCTTGAACCAAAGTGCATGGACGTCCATTCATTGAAGCTCCTCGTGTGGAAAGAAACACTGGACGCACTGTTCTCTTATTGACTTGTGTGTGTCACATGATAAATGTATACATCGATCCAAAGGCCAAGAGCAGAACACACACTAACACACGCGCACATGAACTCAACAGGCTAGCGAACCGGCACACCAGAGGGCTTTGAGCTGTTTCAAAACAACACCACCCCTGTAGCTGGAGGGGCCTTGAAACCGAGCCGTTTGAACAGCTTGCTGGTACAGTGAGACGCATGGGGCTGTGGAAGCATCCCCCCCCCCACCCCCCTAAACGACAGCGTGAGTAGTGGTCATTTAAATGTATCTGTGTTGGACTGTGTTTATATGAGGTGTTATTTTCATTTAGTATTTAATTTACTACGGGCCTCTTCCCATTGGACAGAGTTTTATGCTTCCCTTCCGTTTCCCGGGTTACGCAATTAGGATAGTACAATAGCCCAGTGTCCTGTGTTTGTGTGTGTGCGCGCGCGCCCTCCCCTACCGGCCTGTGTGTGCCCGCGCGCTAGTGTGTGCCCGCTTGTGTGCGTGCCACCCTCTCAGACAGCTGGGCTGGACTTGTGCTGCTCTAGTAGCAATGTTCCCTCTTACTGTAAACGTGATGTAATGTTTTGGAACGCCTCGACATCCCCCAATAAAAACAGGCCTGTGTGATGGGAGACTGGGCTCTGTGGAGGAGGACGTGTTTAAAGGATTTCTCAAGCTAAGAATCCTTAACATTGAACTATTTATCACGAGCTCTGGAAAAAGTAACAGGGTCTCATTTTAGGGTTTGTAGTCGCAGATTCAAAGCTCTAAGGTAATTTGTTTTACTGTGTGTGTGTGTGTGTGTGTGTGTATATATATTCATATATTCTGTAGCTGAACTATTTCATAGCAATGTGCAATGGGTGGGGGAAAAACATATAAAAAAAAACGGTTTACAACCCTATTGCCTGATATGGTCTCGGATGATTATTGGTGTGGTCAAAACCGGCAATTTATAGTGATGTGTTTTGCACAGCACTTCTCATGCACTCAACCAACATATCCGCCTTGACTGACAGTTTTCTGTTATTTTCTTCCAACTCTGGACTCTTTCCGCTCTTGATGTAAACTTGGCATGGCCTCCACAGTTAATAATAGTTAGACTTTTCAGTTGCAGAGTTCGTACACTATAGAGACAGCATTTCGCAATAATCACATTGCGTGGACCTTTGATTTTCCTCTGCACATGCTGTATATTTATTTGGAGAGTAAGGAATGTATGGTATTACAATTTACCATTTCAAATATTGTTTTGGGGTCGTTGGCGAACCTGATAGGCCGCCTTGCCTTTCACTCAGCAGGTGGCGCTATAGACTGCAAAATAAATTTCCATTTTAGCTCTGATGGGGGCAGTATTGCGCTGCTTTTATTACCTGCCAACTCAACGCTCTGAGATTTTAATGCGTTTGGCAAAAACAAGGAAACAAGAAGAATTTCATACAACTTATCGAATACTATTTATATAGTATATCCTGTAATCCTGTAATGTCTAATTGTGTTGACCTACACATCTGACATGTATCCAGAATCAAATACATTTTAAAATGTGGTTATGTATAAAATCGAATAATAAGTTGTAAGCACTGCTATGGACTTTTTTCCCCAAGTCCATGTAGAATTTGTTAGATAATTGATTGTGTATGTTAAATATTCAAAACCCACTGGAGTCTAAGCATTACTTCGCTTTGACTGTACTACTATATTTCTTTAGTGAGGAAGTCTGGAGAGAATGATCTAAATTCACTTTCATTATAAGTAACTATTTTCTAAAAACGTGAATTTGCTAAAGTTTTTTTTCTCAGCAACTGCCATCAAACCACACACCCAAGGCAACAAAAAAACTTCTCGCTAGCTGTGATCAAACTTTCTAAGAGAGTAGGATTTCAACTTCAAGGCGGAGTAAAATAATAGGCGGCCCACGAGTGATTGGACGAGTTTTGTCAAAAGGGCGTACCTTTGCAAAGTTTGTTACAACTTCAGGTGGCCCCTCCCCCACCAGCCAGCACGAAGCAGTTATATACATGTGCATAAGGAAGGCTGTAGCAAAGCACTCTGGCTTAGCGCTTCTTGGGGGAAGAACTATCAAACACAACAATACTTTCCCTCTTGTTCCTTCTCTCAGCACCACCACTTGGATTGCATATGAACTTTTAAGAACTTTAAGCTTTCCGAAACCAGTCGTGGCACATTCTACAAAATTTGCTTTGTGCATTCAAGGATCCTGCTCTGTCCTCCATGAGAGAGCTACTTCGACAAACTTTGGAAGAAGAGATGTCTGCAACCATCTTGTCCGCCTTCTACGACATCGACATGCTTTATAAGGTACTTTTTCATGAAATGTAGCCCTCATTGATTCCATTACGCGAATGTTTGCCATTACCAATGTTGCATTTCTTGAGCCAATCGGCCATTCGCCCTGGTCAAACCTGTTGATATCGAACGTCATGCACTTTGTGAAAAAATGTACTTTCAAATCCTGTGTTGCCAAAATGGCATGACCAATTTGAGTTTGTGTTAAACTAATTCATGCATTTATTTCCTTTTACAGCAAGATAAAAGCCTAAACATGAACGCAATCCACATCAACAGCATGCTGGACAAGAAAGCGGTGGGGGCTCCGGTGAATACCACGAGCTCCAACAGTTGTTCTTTCACCCCGGGATTTTTCCGTAGAAACTCTACCAGCAACGTGGAGGCCATGACCAACAGTAACAAATACTCCTTGAGCTCCTACAGTAATCTAACGGAGAATTTGCCCAGCAGCAATAGTTCAACTGCGCTTATGAACAAGGAGAACAAGTTTCGTGACCGTGCATACAGCGAGAACGGAGACCGCAGCATGGATCGCAGTCAACAACTGCAAGTCTTGCAGCAGCAACAGCAAAAACAGGGCTCTCAAATCAACTCTACGCGCTACAAGACCGAACTGTGCAGGCCATTCGAGGAGAACGGGGCGTGTAAATACGGGGAAAAGTGCCAGTTTGCCCATGGCTACCATGAGCTGAGGAGTTTGTCTCGCCACCCTAAGTACAAAACCGAGCCATGCCGCACTTTCCACACTATCGGTTTCTGTCCTTACGGTCCCCGCTGTCATTTTATCCACAATGCAGAAGAGCGCAGGTCTCCAAGCAACGCCAACATGCAGGGAGAGCCCAAATCACCACGCGATCTCTGCGGCTATGGACAAAGGGAGGTCGTGCCCCAGCAATCCGGGTACAACCAGAGAGACAGGCCAAAGCTTCACCACAGCCTTAGTTTCTCAGGCTTCTCAACGCATCACGGACTCGAGTCCCCCCTGCTTGAGAGCCCTACGTCACGCACCCCGCCGCCTCACTCCTCCACCTCCTCTTGCTCACCTAACTTCTATGAGGACGTGCTGTCTTCCAACTCCATGTCGTGTGTGAACAGTGCCTTTTCCTTTCCTGGGCAGGACCTAAAAGCCTTACTGGCCCCTCTGGCCGTGCACGTTCAGAGTCAGAACGCCTATAACCAGTCCAACGGTGCCTACTACGGAAACCTTCAAGCCAACATGTGCCCTCCTTCTCCGACCTATAATATGAGTCACTTGCAGTCCCTGCGCCGCTTGAATGAGTCGCCCGTGTTTGAGCCGCCCCCCAGCCCTCCTGATTCCCTGTCCGACCGGGAGAGCTATGCCAGCGGATCTCTCAGCTCCTCTGGGAGCCTCAGTGGTTCCGAATCACCCAGTCTGGACGCCGGGAGACGTTTGCCAATCTTCAGCAGGCTGTCGATATCAGATGACTAGATCATCTTCTTTTTTTATATATATAAATAACATGTTATTTTCAACGGATATGTATCCTTGACCTGGCATTAGTTGTTCCTGTATGTAAAGTTAACTGTACAAAGTAGGTAACAGAAGGCATTCCATCAGTGACTTTGCCTAATGCTGTTGGGCTGCCGATGGTAGCGCTCCCTGGTCATGTATCAGGCAAGCCACACTTTCCTGGGATAGATGTGTAACAAGACTTGACAAGAGACTAAGCGGTTTCAGATTTCCTCCATCCTGCCAAGAATATGCCTTGACTCAAAGTAACACGTTTTGGTATTTTCAAAGTTCGTAGTTTTTTTTTCTTCTGTAAGCTTCAACTTCCATTCCAGAACGTTATTCTGTTTAACAGCGCCACGCAGTGGTGTGTTTGGCTAGTCTAGTTTTGTTGCTTGGTTTAAAGCACTCTTGAGTTTGGTTTTGTTTGGGGAAATCACTGCTGATGGTTGAATTTATATTTTTTTAGCTGTTTTGAGTGATTACATAGCGGTGCATAACTGGCTATGGACTATTTAACTTATTTATTATCTTGTGAAAAGTATAGGCTACATTGGTAATTGTGTCCATACTGTATTTATCAAGTATGATGAAGCAATAGATCTATATTCTTTTATGTTTAAATTATGATCGCCATTATTAATCTGCATAAAGTGGAGTGTATGTTCTTTTCACAGTAATATATATATTGTTTTTTGGTCTCCTTTTGTAACTTCACTTCGTTATTTTTATTGTAAATGAGTTAAAAAAAACAAAAAAAACAAACAAAAAAAAGATCTTAATTTAAAAGAACGTATGTGATATTTATTTCATTAATTTTGTTTCCTTGTTTACGTTTATTAAACAGTTTGCGTGATTGCGGTTTGTTCTGAGGTTGCTTGTCAGTGGAAGGTGTTTTTTGAGAATCCCTATTTAGATGTTTCTGTAGAATGTATAAACAATTTGGTTTTATAGACCGTCCAAACCTGAGCTCGCCTTACTTTTTTATAATCTAGATCAGACTTCAGTGACAAAGAACCCAAGTAAATAAATTAACCAAAAAAGTATTTTTTTTTTTTTTTTCCTCTGTTTGCACGAGGTCACACTGTGATTCCAACCACGTGCTAAAGAATGTAGCAATCTGTTGTGCCCCAGTATTATTGTGTAGTGCCTATGGGGCTCACTTTCCTGACATTAAGATTAACCAAATAAAGTATTTTCCTACATCCTATCTTTTTACCCGGTTGAAGTGAATGTAGTGCTGAATCTGAATTACTTCGGAAGGTTGTTACCACTTTTCATACACGTGCTGGAACAACAACCAGAACTGCTTCTTCTAGTCCCCCATTTCTCCACTTTAGATTTCCTTTACTTCATTTTGAGATTGAATTTAAAAATAGTCTGAGTCTTCTGTAAAGAACTTGCTGGACGGGGGGAAGTGGTTAAATAAGTTATGTTTGTACATAGTAGGTACAGGGGATGCGCACTATGTACTTTTTGACTACTTTATCAGAAGTAAAGCTTTTTGAATGTAACAAAAAACGCAGAGAAAGACAACTTAAGTTGTAATATACTTATTTTTGGGGAGTCAGTTCACTACACAGTGAGACTGTTAACTTTGTACTGTACATTTTTTTTGTAGTTCTCCCAATAAAATCATTTTGAAAAGACTGCAAGTCTGGCATGTTTTCTTATCCTATGTATGTACAGTGTTTAGTGGCAAGCCACCAAATTGGTGTTTTTATTTTCGACGCCGTGACAAACCGCTGCCAAATCGACACGTGTGCTTCCCGTGTTGATCGCACCGGGCCGCCAGAAGTCCCAACAAACTGTTTCCCTCCCTCTGGACAGCCTGGACGTAAAGGTATGCATGTGGGATCCATGGCATAACTGCAGTCTGACTACAAAGCCTGGGGCTCACGGCACACCCAGGCTGGGTTTGCTTTAGAGACCCTGTCCTTGGCTTACATTCAGAGCTGGAACCGACTCTCATTCAGAGTGATACGTTTTTTTTTTATTCGTTTGTTTTTCTTGGTCTGACCCCCCCCCCCCCCCCCCCCCCCCCCCCCTCCCTGGATTACTCACGCGCACACACAACATCGCCAACATCATGACCCAGGAACACAAAACTGCAACCAAGAACAATACAAACCTGTTTAGTAGCTAGCTTGGTCATTGGTTATGGCGTGGATTCTGCCTGGCCCTTCAGAGAGTCACAGTCCTTTAATAAGTCATGCATTATTCTTTATCCCTGACCTCTGTAACCAATAACACTACAGGGGCAGCGCCTGTGACTGGGAGGCCTGTCCCTCTGAACAGATCCACAGATATGACATTGAGCTGGTGAGGAGATAACCTTGCTAGCTTGTCAACAGCAGCCCAATGCTCTTTGCTCATTGGATTCTATTGACGACTTCTGTAATGCCTGTGACCTGTTCATGTTATAAGATCAGACAGTTCATAGTTACCAGACCCTAATGCTAATAATGCCTTAACAAACACGGCCATTTTGTGTACCGCTTAAACAATAGTCCCTCTCTTGAGTCTGTCCGCTCTGTCACCGTGTGGCCGGGCTGGAGGACATCGCAAGATGTTTCAGCAATACATATTTAGCAAGCAGCCTCTTTCAAGAAACCCATTCAATGGCCTGTTCTGTGGGGTTATCAGGAGCTGCAGAGTCATTAAAAAAAGAAAAGCCTGAGGAGCCAAGCAGCGCTGAGAGTTCAGGCTGAGATAAGGACTGATAGCCCAGGTCAAATATTTACAGTCTCCTTAGGATTTCATAATTTAGTGTTTATCAGGGCAGAGCCTAGAGCCTCCTACTCCTTCACAATGCTGGGCGCTCTGCCAAGTAAGCTCCTTGGACCGGGCTCTCTTTCTCTCTGTTGATGTGTGTGTTAGGGTGGAAACATTGAATTGAGCAAGATTAACCCATATGTAGGAGACATTT
>CM030184.1:585506-590506 GCA_017639675.1 Aplochiton taeniatus
TGTGTGTGTGTGTGTCAGTGTCATAACAGAAGCGGTGTGAGTCCTATCTTATCCTCTGTTCCTCTTGTTCGTATCTGACCGTCGACTGGCTCCCTTGAGCAATTCAGTGCAATATGTGCAATTAGAGCCACATGATGATAGAGACAAGCCCACACCCACTAACACACACACACACACACACACACTGTTTGAGTTGGGTTATATATCAGCATCTCTGGAGACACTGACTGACAGCACAGACCTCAACAGCTGTCATTGTAAAAAAACAAGGCCTGATGAGCCCTGGCTAAACACCAGCGTCTCAGAATCCAGTCGTCCAACGCCCTCCCAACCCCCGACACACACACACACACGGACACACACACACACGGACACACACTGACACACACAGGCATGCTCTTGGCCCTGGTCCCTTCTGCAGGGACAGCCACTTTGTCAGCTGAGGTGAGAGAGGTGACCGAGTTTACCAGGGAGCCGAAGAGAGAGAGAGAGAGAGAGAGAGAGAGAGAGAGAGAGAGAGAGAGAGAGAGAGGGAGAGAGAGAAAGCGGTAGGCGGCTACAGAGGGTGGCGTCCACTAGCCTCCAGCCACAGGGCCTGCAGCGGAGCAGGGCACATGGTAGTTAGCGCCCCTCAATGTACACACAGGTCTGGGCTGCTGGAGGGAGGGGGGCCCGCCTGGGACAACAGGGTTCCAGGCAGGGTCACTACAGGGTTCCAGGCAGGGTCACTACAGGGTTCCAGGCAGGGTCACTACAGGGTTCCAGGCAGGGTCACTACAGGGTTCCAGGCAGGGTCACTACAGGGGAGGAAACAGCCCCACAGACATGGAGAGCTGCTATGGAATAACAACTTTTGGAGTATTACGTCTTGTCATCAGACATGACATGAGAGCAGACAGGAAAACAAAACGTCCAGCTCTCTGCACAAACGGCCTGTCTGATGGTTGTTGGTGGGAATGGTACGTTGGCCTGTCTGATGGTTGTTGGTGGGAATGGTACGTTGGCCTGTCTGATGGTTGTTGGTGGGAATGGTACGTTGGCCTGTCTGATGGTTGAATGGTACGTTGGCCTGTCTGATGGTTGAATGGTACGTTGGCCTGTCTGATGGTTGTTGGTGGGAATGGTACGTTGGCCTGTCTGATGGTTGAATGGTACGTTGGCAGTTGGCTGCTTTCATGACGGCGAATGATTCCCCTGGATTGTACTGTCGGTGATATCTGAAGTAGGAACAGTGTAACACTGGCTCTGATGACGTCTGGTGCTTTGATAGCTTTCTGACTTTACAGGGAGGGGAGGTGTTGTTTATGGAGGTGTTGCACATCATATGACCGGATCCCTCTACTCTGCAAACACAGCCACATGATCTACTGTACACACACACACACACACACACACACACACACACACACACACACACACACACACACACACACACACACACACACACACACACTTTCTCTCTCTCTCTCTCTCCCTCTTTCTTCTATCACTCTCCTTGTCCCTTTCCCTCTCTCTTTATTGCTACCTATTTCTCTGCCCCCCCCCTCTCTCTCTCTCTCTCTCTCTCTCTCTCTCTCTCTCTCTCTGCCCTCTCTCTCTCTCTCTCTCTCTCTATCTTTCTCCCTGCCCTGCCCTCTCTCTTCCACTCAGAACAGCTCAATGTTCAACCTCTCGGCCAGAGGAAAGAAAACCTGCACCCGCCGCTCCCATGGAAACCGTGAAAGGATTTACATCACAGCAACCATGGCTGTGTCCTAATTGATCATGAGACCATGGAGACACAGGAGAGGTCAGGCCAGGGAGAAAGGGAGGGAGGGAGAGAGAGAGAGAGAGAGAGAGAGAGAGAGGGGAGGGGGGGAAGAGAAAGAGAGAGAGAGAGAGAGAGAGAGAGAGAGAGAGAGAGAGAGAGAGAGAGAGAGAGAGAGAGAGAGAGAGAGAGAGAGAGAGGGGAGGGGGGGAAGAGAAAGAGAGAGAGAGAGAGAGAGAGAGAGAGAGAGAGAGAGAGAGAGAGAGAGAGAGAGAGAAAGTGAAAGAGAGAGAGAGAGAGAGAGAGAGAGAGAGAGAAAGTGAAAGAGAGAGAGGGGAAAACACCGTTGGCCAGTGCTAAGGGGAAATTCAAGGGCCTGACGCTCAAGTTGCTCACTGTGGTAATCAATCATCAATCATCAATCTATTGACTATTCAGTTATTGACTGGACGATGTCAACCATCAGTTAGTGACATTCTACATGGAAATATGGACAACATATGGAGAGATATGTACGCCTGTGTGTGTGTTTAAAATGAGTAAAAAGCACACGTGTTCATGAAGAAACTTCCAGTAGCTCTGGAGTGGTTTCTTTTTTGGAACCATTTAATGACATTATACTAATCATCAGACTACCCTTGGCCTATATTGATTGTGTGATTGTAACTGTGATGGACCTTGTTCTAAGTCATTAACCAGTGCAGCAGAGCACTCCTCTCTTTCTCATAGAAGCTGTTGTGTGTCACCATCTTGAGTGTTTATGTATGAAGGGTTGCTTTTACTCTGTTTATAAGATTTATTTATACATATATATATATACAGTCCCCTCCAAAAGTATTGGAACAGTAATGCCAATTCCTTTATTTTTGCTGTAGACTGAAAGCGTTTGGGTTTGACACCAAAAGATGAATATGAGACAAAAGATCAATATGTCAGCTTTTATTTCCAGGTATTTTCATCTGGATCTGATAAACAACTTAGAAGATATCATTATTTGAAAAGAAAGACCACATTTTTAGATGAGCAAAAGTATTGGAACAGATAGACTTGAAATGGATTTAAGTGAATAAGACTCAATATTTTGTTGCAAATCCTTTGCTTTCAATAACTGCATCAAGCCTGCGACCCATGGACATCACCAAACTTTTGCATTCTTCTTTTGTTATGCCTTTCCAGGCTTTCACTGCAGCCTCTTTCAGTTGTTGCTTGTTTTGGGGGGTTTCTCCCTTCAGTCTCCTTTTAAGAAGGTAAAAAGAATGCTCTATAGGGTTTAAGTCTGGAGATTGACTTGGCCAGTCTAGGACCTTCCACTTCTTGCCCCTGATTAACTCCTTTGTTGCTTTTGCAGTGTGTTTAGGGTAATTATCTTGCTGCATGACAAAGGATCTCCCAATCAGTTTGGTTGCATCCTTCTTTAAATTGGCAGACAAAATGTTTCTGTAGACTTCCGAATTCATTTTGCTGCCGCCATCATGTGTTACATCATCAATGAAGATTAAAGAGCCCGTCCCAGAAGAAGCCATTGAAGCCCAAGCCATCACATTACCTCCACCGTGTTTCACAGATGAGCTTGTGTTTTGGGGGTCATGAGCAGATCCTTTTTTTCTCCAAACCTTAGCCTTTCCATCACTCTGGTAGAAGTTAATCTTCGTCTCATCAGTCCATAAAACTTTTTCCCAGAATTTTTGAGGCTCGTCTCTGTACTTTTTGGCAAAATCCAACCTGGCCTTCCTATTCTTTATGCTAATGAATGGCTTGCATCTTCTGGTGTAGCCTCTGTACTGTTGTCCATGAAGTCTTCTGCGAACAGTGGATTCTGAAACCTTCACTCCTGCCCTCTGGAGGTTGTTGTTGATCTCACCAACAGTAGTTTTAGGGTCTTTCTTCACAGCTCTGACAATGTTTCTGTCGTCAACTGCTGTTGTTTTCCTTGGTCGTCCCGTTCGATGTCTGTTACTTAGTACACCAGTAGTTTGTTTCTTCCTGAGGATATTCCAAATTGTTGTACTGGCTATGGCTAGTGTCTGTGCAATGGCTCTGATTGATTTCCCATCTTCTCTTAGCTTCACAATTGCTTTCTTTTCACCCATAGACAGTTCTCTGCTTTTCATGTTGATTACTATAACTGCAGTCTGCACAGGCAAAACCAGAATCTGAAACTGAGCCTAGACATTCAGTGTTGTTTATTGTTTGAATAATAAATGTCATAAGACACACCTGGGCAACAAAACACACCTGTTAGTCACATGTTCCAATACTTTTGCTCAACAAAAAATGTGGTGTTCCTTTACAAATAATGATATCTTCTAAGTTGTTTATCAGATCCAGATGAAAATACCTGGAAATAAAAGCTGACATATTGATCTTTTGTCTCATATTCATCTTTTGGTGTCAAACCCAAACGCTTTCAGTCTACAGCAAAAATAAAGGAATTGGCATTACTGTTCCAATACTTTTGGAGGGGACTGTATACTCTATCTATATGTAACATATGTCCTATTTGCTAAATTAACACAACCATCTATATGTAATGCTCACCTCTCGCTTTTGACAGATAACACACACACACACACACACACACACACACACACACACACACACACACACACACACACACACACACACACACACACATCGCCATAACACTCATTGCACACCAGCTGGCAGTCAGAGGGTTCACGTTGCACCCACTACAGTAAGACACATTCCCCATGAGGGGTCACAGCTCTGACCTCAGACCTTTCATCTTTGCCTGGGACTTGATCCTGGCCTCCAGTTGGCTGACGGCATTAATGCTGGTGTCAGACGAGGGCGTCGACCTCGCTCAGGTTCACACAACCTTTCCCATCCCTGCTCTGTGAGCTCCTCTAGGAACAGTGCAGCCCGTCAGGTCAGAGGTCGGCCCTGCCCTCACCTGGGTACCAGACCGGGCTGGTGGGTGCCAGTTCATCTGCGGTGCCCATACAGGCAGACCAGTCAGCCCTGGCCTGGGTCAGTGGGTGCTCTTCTGGTGTGGGTGTGACTCTGCTCTGGTGTGGGTGTGACTCTGCTCTGGTGTGGGTGTGACTCTGCTCTGGTGTGGGTGTGACTCTGCTCTGGTGTGGGTGTGACTCTGCTCTGGTGTGGGTGTGACTCTACTCTGGTGTGGGTGTGACTCTGCTCTGGTGTGGGTGTGACTCTGCTCTGGTGTGGGTGTGACTCTACTCTGGTGTGGGTGTGACTCTACTCTGGTGTGGGTGTGACTCTGCTCTGG
>CM030184.1:633006-635506 GCA_017639675.1 Aplochiton taeniatus
AAAGGGTAATGATGGGGCTGCGAGTGGCAGCCCTGGGAAAGTGGTCTGTGAGTCTCGCTGCGGCCGGCTGGTGGATCTGGGAGAGAGAGCCGGGTTGGTCCGCCACACGGGTGGATCATTACAGAGGAGGGGGGTCCCTCCACCCCCCTAGCCCCCCCCCCCCCCCCCCCCCCATCAGCCAGCAGTCCCCACCCCTCACGAGGAACCAGCGGAAAAACACAGAACACAACGCCATCCCAATCACACCCACAGCAGGAGGGCCTGTTGCCGTGCCGACGGAGCACCCAGACAGTCCCGGGAATTGATGATGGGGTTTCGTGAGTAACAACAGCGCCATGGCAACTTGGAGGGTGGGAGGGACGGTACCCTGGCGTTCATTTAGAGGAGGGGGGGGGGAGCAGGGTCACTGATATGGCAACGCAGGCCGCTAGTGTGTGTGTGTGTGTGTATGTGTGTGTGTGTGTGTGTGTGTGTGTGTGTGTGTGTGTGTGTGTGTGTGTGACTGTTATGCAAGTCAGCCCTTTAGTTTATGAGTTAGCAAGAAAGGAGCGCTGAGTGTTTATCGGTGAGCCCATATGTATTCCCGTTTGGCAAACACGGATCAACACTCCGGCTGCACTTCATCATGGAGGAATGTTTGGAGCCCCAGGTCCTTTTTGAAAAGATCTATGGCATGACCTCATAGGAGACTCTCCTCTCCTCTCCTCTCCTCTCCTCTCCTCTCCTCTCCTCTCCTCTCCTCTCCTCTCCTCTCCTCTCCTCTCCTCTCCTCTCCTCTCCTCTCCTCTCCTCTCCTCTCCTCTCCTCTCCTCTCCTCTCCTGTTGTTGACAGCTAGAGGGCACAGAGGGGAAATTAAGAAGTCCTCCCCCCTTTCCTCTGCGATTACAAACCCACGTGCACGCGAGATGCACGGCCCTGTAGATTCCCCCCTAAGTGTGGGCCGGGACAATGGCCTGAGCCGGCATAATCCCAAAATCAGGAGGCACACCCAGCGCTGTCCTGGCTCCTTTGGAAGCCGGCAGAGCACTGAAAGGAGCTCCCATTTCCACATGAAGGGAGCGGCCCCCAGCGCTCCTCTGGGCCTGGCAGAGTTTACCTTGTCTGACTGTGAGAACGCTCTGCTGGACTGCAGGCCATGCATATTCATGTCACAAGGCGCCCCTGTCACTCAGCCCAGAGGAGCCAGGGCTTGGCAATGCCTCTCCTGGATAAACAGAGAAAGAGAGAGAGGGAGGGAGGGAGGGAGGGAGGGAGGGAGGGAGGTGTGGTGGTGGTGGGAGGGGGGCATTATTGAGGTAGATTGGGGAGCAATAAGGAACTCAACATAGTTAGCATAGAGAGAAAAGAAAGAGAAAGCCAGGGGAAAGAAAAGCAGTGCTGGGCTCCACTCACTGAGCCATACATCTGGGCCTTCACCATGCCATTCAAATGCTAATCACCGCCCAGCACTGAGCAGAAAGGCCAAGCTTCCTTTAGCCAGCCCTGAATTCCCAACTGGCCTTAACAGCTCATTCTCCACACTGGGTGCATGTGTGTGTGTGTGTGTGCATGTGTGTATGTGTGTGTGTATGTGTGTGTGTGTGTGTGTGTGTGTGTGTGTGTACGTGCATGAGTGACACCCAAAAGAATCAGCCATCTTTCCTTGATGTATGAAAGTGAGCAAGTCAAGCAGGTGTATCATGAAAGGATCACTTCCTACGTGTACCAAGGTGTGTCTTTCAAAACGTCTACTCTAAATCTCCTACTCTGACTGTGTTTATTGGAAACATGCTAACGGCTGGACCGACCCATTCCCCTTCTTCCCCGGGAGTGTCCCAGTGTGTCCCGGTGTGTCCCACTGATTCCCAGTGTTTCCCAGTGATTCCCACCTCTCCACAGTGCCTGGTCATGAAGCCAGAAGTGAACCTGAACTGATCGGGAGTCAAAAGCGGTTGCCACGGCGAGCTCAACGGGGCAGAAGCGGTTGCCCCGGGCAGCGGTGGCGGTGGCTGGTTGCCGGGGGGGGGGGGGGGTGTGGGGGGGGGCAGCGTGGGCCCGTTGGTTTCCGTGGAGCTGGGCAGGGAGAGTGTTAAAGTCATTAGGAGGCCTTACCATATGAAAAGGCTGGCTGGGCGTGGTGGGCTGAGGATGAGCCCCAGGAGGATGGCCCCACTGTCAGCCAGCGGGAGCCTCACAAAGGACCCTTTCACTGGGCCTTTACTGACCCCCCCCCCCTCGCCGCCCTCCCTGGGCCTTTACTGACCCCCCCCCCCCCCCCTCGCCGCCCTCCCTGGGAGCCCCGCTCTATTCAGCAGGAGCTGGCCAGTGTGGCCAGAGAAGAGGGGAATTCCTCTCATCAGTATGGGAATGACACACACATGAGCAGAAGGGAGGGAAAGGGGGAATAGAAGAATGAAGGAGAGCAACAGAAGAAGCAGAGAAAGAGAGAAAGGCACCATCAATTCTAAAAAGGCCTGTGGCTGCTGGCATCCAGAGGCTGTCCAGTGAGGCCACACAGGG
>CM030184.1:653006-663006 GCA_017639675.1 Aplochiton taeniatus
GACCCTAACCCTTACCCCCTAACCCTAACCCTAACCCTTACCCTAACCCTAACCCTTATGGGGTTATGAATACCAGTATGCCCATATTCTTTTCAATTCAATAATAGTAGCTGACCAGTCTGCCTTATTAGATCTACCCGGAGGAGGGTGGAAGGTTGGCAACACCAAACCGGAGGACATTAAAACTCCCTGTTGGAGAGGAGGGGAGGGTAAGCAGGAGAACAGGAGGGGAGGGTAAGCAGGAGAACAGGAGGGGAAGGTAAGCAGGAGAACAGGAGGGGAGGGGAAGCAGGAGAACAGGGGGGGAAGGTAAGCAGGAGAACAGGAGGGGAAGGTATGCAGGAGAACAGGAGGGGAGGGTAAGCAGGAGAACAGGAGGGGAGGGTAAGCAGGAGAACAGGAGGGGAAGGTAAGCAGGAGAACAGGAGGGGAAGGTATGCAGGAGAACAGGAGGGGAAGGTAAGCAGGAGAACAGGGGGGGAAGGTAAGCAGGAGAACAGGAGGGGAAGGTATGCAGGAGAACAGGAGGGGAAGGTAAGCAGGAGAACAGGGGGGGAAGGTAAGCAGGAGAACAGGAGGGGAAGGTAAGCAGGAGAACAGGGGGGGAAGGTAAGCAGGAGACCAGGGGGGGAAGGTAAGCAAGAGAACAGGAGGGGAAGGTAAGCAGGAGAACAGGTGTGGGCCGTTAGCCAGGCCTTATTGAAATGATGATAATGCAATGAGAAACAGCCATCCTATGCTGTGACAAAATCAAACCACTGCCTTAAAGGGATTTAGCGGCATTAGTTCCTGACTTAGAAATCATCCTTTATTTATTATCCGTTTACCGCCATAACTGTGGACACCAGGGTAGGAAGGAGGAGATTTAAAGGCTGTCTAGCAGCTGATCTGAGGTCAGGAGCTGTGGCTCTGGGTCCCTGCACAGGCAAAGGTAATGGTGGTCCTTCCAGTAAGCTGCTGTGGGTTACAGGAACACTGAGGAGAGGGGGACATTTAGGGACTTGCAGGAGTTTGGGAGTAAGGAAGGGGGAAATGTGGTAATTCTCGGACACAAAGTTTAGAAGGAGGTGTATGTTTGTGTGTGTGCGGGTGCATGTCCGTGTGTGTGTGTGCGTGTGTGCGTGTGTGTGTGTATGTATGTGGGTGTGTAGAGATGGAGTGGCCTGTCGGCCAGGGTCAGATGTTTTATGGGTAACGTCTCTCTCTCTAGAACCTATTAGAGAGGAAATGAGGCCGCCTGGACCCCAACCCCCCCCCCCCCTTCTCCCCCCCCCACCCCCCCCCACCCCTCTCTACTCCCTCTCCCCCTCCTTCTCCACTCCCCCCCTTCTCTCCCTCTGCTGCCCCTCTCTTACCTCACTCACCAACACCCCTCCATTTCAATTTCTTTCTTTCCTTTCTCTATCTCTCTCTCTCTCTCTCTCTCTCTTTGTCTCTTTATTTTTCTGTCACTCCTTCTCTTTAACCCCCTTTTCTCTTCCTCCCTCCCTCTCTGGTTTCCCTGTTGACCTTGCGGCCAGGGCCCTAAGTGTTCCGGAGGCGTAATTGGGAGGTGTGTGTGTATATATGTATCTAATTGGAAGGTATGTGTGTGTATATATGTATCTAATTGGGAGGTGTGTGTGTGTATATATGTATCTAATTGGGAGGTGTGTGTGTATATATGTATCTAATTGGGAGGTATGTGTGTGTACATATGTATCGAATTGGAAGGTATGTGTGTGTATATATGTATCTAATTGGGAGGTGTGTGTGTATAAATGTATCTAATTGGGAGGTATGTGTGTGTATATACTGTATGTATCTAATTGGAAGGTATGTGTGTGTATATATGTATCTAATTGGGAGGTGTGTGTGTATATATGTATCTAATTGAGAGGTATGTGTGTGTATATATGTATCTAATTGGAAGGTATGTGTGTGTATATATGTATCTAATTGGGAGGTATGTGTGTGTATATATGTATCTAATTGGGAGGTATGTGTGTTTATATATGTATCTAATTGGAAGGTATGTGTGTGTATATATGTATCTAATTGGGAGGTATGTGTGTGTACATATGTATCTGCTGATTGTGATGGATGGAGAACGCCAACCAATCACAGACCAACCCAACACACTACACACACTGAACCCCAACCAATCAAAGCTATAGCACTCTAACTGCTAAGCTAGCGATGCATAAAGCTATAGCACTCTAACGGCTAAGCTAGCGATGCATAAAGCTATAGCACTCTAATGGCTAAGCTAGTGATGTATAAAGCTATAGCACTCTAATGGCTAAGCTAGTGATGTATAAAGCTATAGCACTCTAATGGCTAAGCTAGTGATGTATAAAGCTATAGCACTCTAACGGCTAAGCTGGCGATGCATAAAGCTATAGCACTCTAACGGCTAAGCTAGCGATGCATAAAGCTATAGCACTCTAACGGCTAAGCTAGCGATGTATAAAGCTATAGCACTCTAACGGCTAATGTGAAGTCTACCCGCCCAAAGGTGTGATCACACAACACGGTCTGCTCCCTGCTTTGACTAAACAAATCACATGGTGTGTGTGCTGCAGGCACGATGGCCGTGTGATTAGGGAAGTACGCACACACACGCACACACAGCTTAGGCACCTTGTCTGTTTTTTTGTCTCTCTCCCCCTCTCTATGGGAGCTGTTCACACGCACACTCGCCCTCCTGGCTGCGCTGATGGATGACCTGGGCCAGGGCCGGGCCGCGACCACAGCAACACACAAACACACATCACTCAGCCCAAAGCTAAGCAAAGGCAACGCGGAGCGGTCGGGCCCTAAGTGCTCTGCAAACACAGGTGACACGGGGCCGGCTCATTAGCACGTCCAGGCCGGCCCAATCCGAAATGAGCTGGCCATCAGTACCAGGGGGTGGAGGGGGAGACCTTTGTGTGTGTGTGTGTGTGTGTGTGTGTTGGGAGGGGGGTCAGGGAAGACAGTGTGTGTGTGTGTGTGTGTGTGTGTGTGTGTGTGTGTGTGTGTGTGTGTGTGTGTGTGTTAGGAGGGGGGTCAGGGGAGACAGTGTGTGTGTGTGTGTGTGTGTGTGTGTGTGTGTGTAGATGTGTGTGTGTGTGTTAGGAGGTGTTTGTCAAAATAAAATATAACCAATTACCAGAGGAAAAGGTAGGACAACTGAAATGTGTGTGTGCACGCGTGTGTGTGTGAGGTTGTGTGTGTGTGTGTGTGTGTGTGTGTATGAGTGATATTGTCCAGACCCCTAGGTCACTCAGCACTTCTTGCCCAGTCTGTGGGCGTTGTTTGGGGAGGGCGTGGCCTGTGGGTGTGAGTGACAGTTCAGCCACCCCAGGGCTCTGACAGGAGGACAAGAGCTATCTCACTGACCTGCTGACACACACACACACACACACACACACACACACACACACAGCACCTCTGGACACATACACACACACACACACACACACACACACACACACACACACACACACACACACACACACACACAGATAAACACACACACACACACACACACAAACACGCAGGCAAACACGCACAGGCATCTGATCTCAAGACATCAAACAACACCCAGTTCTCCCTGAATACACTCCCTGTACCCTGTTGGCTGCCCTTTGACCCCTGGCAAACCCTCCCCTAAGACAAACACTCCTAGCTCCTCACCCCTGACCCTGTACACACACTAATGCAGGGCAGCCCTCCTCTGCCAGCCCAGGTGACGTGTATAACAACTTGCTGCGTTGGTTTCTTCATCCGATCTTTAGGCTGGACGTCTCGTCACTGGAAACCCAAACCCTGGGATTCAGTTGGGGAAACCCCAGTGGACAACCAGCGTGCTCGGTTCAACGTTGCCACACACCAGGGAAGAGGAGAGGGGCTGTTTTAGTCATTTATGATATTTAGGAGACGAAAAACGCCAAGAAGAAAACAGGACAAAACAGACTGTGCTCACGAACACTAATCTAGGCTAATTGTCTAGACGGTGTCTTTGGATTGGGTCGCCTCTCTGTGTGCTCCTCTCGTGCACGCTCACACCAGGCAGTGTGCTCCTCTCGTGCACGCTCACCCCAGACAGTGTGCTCCTCTCGTGCACGCTCACCCCAGGAGGTGTGCTCCTCTCGTGCACACCACAGGGACCCCAGGCAGTCATTATGGTCTCAGCAGCAGCAGGAGACACACACATTAAACACGTCCATAATCACCAGCATTTACAAACGGCACTTTGGCCATCGCTTTCTCAGAGACAGAACTGGGCTTTTTTATGTCAGTCGGTCCTAGAGAAATGGACTCAGTCTGTGTGTGTGTGTATGGTTGTGTGTGCCAGTGTGTGTGCCAGTGTGTTCGTGTGCGTGTGTGTCTAGAAGTTTACCCAGAGCTGTGAGTGTCTCCGTCAGTGTGGCTCTGCGGTGCCTGGTGGTGTGGCGGCCACGGCCTGTGATCACAGAGCCTTAAATACTATGATTACCGTGACAGCACGGCCCCTCTGGGAGACTACCGGGAAAGAAGAAAAAACACACAGCAACACGTAACCACACACTAAGCCAGTCTAACCCCTAACACAAACGCACACACACACACACACTCTCACACACAATAGAGGGCCGCTGTGATTCTGGTTAAATCATACACACCAACCGCTGTCCATCTCGCTCTGGGTGAGATGCTGAGTAAATCCTGAATAAGATGTTAGCGTGTGGAACCTGAATAAGATGTTAGTGTGTGGAACCTGAATAAGATGTTAGTGTGTGGAACCTGAATAAGATGTTAGCGTGTGGAACCTGAATAAGATGTTAGCATGTGGAACCTGAATAAGATGTTAGTGTGTGGAACCTGAATAAGATGTTAGCATGTGGAACCTGAATAAGATGTTAGTGTGTGGAACCTGAATAAGATGTTAGCGTGTGGAACCTGAATAAGATGTTAGCATGTGGAACCTGAATAAGATGTTAGTGTGTGGAACCTGAATAAGAGGTTAGCGTGTGGAACCTGAATAAGATGTTAGCGTGTGGAACCTGAATAAGATGTTAGCGTGTGGAACCTGAATAAGATGTTAGTGTGTGGAACCTGAATAAGATGTTAGCATGTGGAACCTGAATAAGATGTTAGCGTGTGGAACCTGAATAAGATGTTAGCGTGTGGAACCTGAATAAGATGTTAGCATATGGAACCTGAATAAGATGTTAGCATGTGGTAGCCGTGTAGTCTCCATGGTCCTCCTGTTTCCATCGTCCTAAATACAGGCCTGGGGAGAAAACGACCACCTTCCCCCCACCCGTACCGCCCCGCATGGAGACAGCGCCCCAGAGCCCGGGGATTGGTGGCACGGTGAGAGACGTGTGACGTGATTGGTGGGAACCAGCAGGCTGCGATCGTCGATGTGGAAGCCAAGGCAGGGAGGAACAGACGCGGCTGACTGCCCCCCCCCCCCCCCCCCCCCAGGACACAAAGGAAGTCGGTGTTCACTCCACTTCCTGGAAGCCCCCAAAAGCCATCGGCACCATCGACTCGGCCACACTTCCTGTTGGAGTTCCCTGCGCTTCCCCTGTCTCTTAGCAACCGGGCTTCTGATTACATCCTGACCCCATCGCCGTGACGACCAGGAGGTCAGGGGGACACAGTGTTTTCCTTTCCACTGTGGAGGTTATGGACAGAAACATGTCAATGTGCTGCTGGTTCAGTGGAGGGCCGGGTGGAGGGGGGGGGGGGATTGATTGACAGGCGGGGGGCTGGGGGCTGGGGGAGGAAACAGAGGTTGGAAAAGAGGAAGCGGCATACACACACACACACTCACACACACAGCCACGCAGACACACACACGCACCTGTAACCTGAAGGAGGAGGGGAGTGTTAACAGAGCAGAAGGGAGGAGCCCTTCTGCCCCCGGCATGTTGAGTGCCTGTCCCAGGAGAGGTAACACCCCCCCCCTCCCTGCTCCCTGCTCCCCCTCCCTCCTCCCCCTCCCCCTCAATGCTCCCTGTTCCCTGCTCCCTGCTCCCTGGCCCAGCGCTGATTCACGGGGACAGGTGAGGCTGACACCAGCCCATGAGAGGAGAGGCTGACACCAGCCCATGAGAGGAGAGGCTGACACCAGCCCATGAGAGGAGAGGCTGACACCAGCCCATGAGAGGTGAGGCTGACACCAGCCCATGAGAGGAGAGGCTGGCTCTCACGACCTGGGGCCTCCGGAGAGGTTACAGAGGCACGCACACACGCACGCACACACGCACACACACACACACACACACGCATACACACACACATACACACACGCACACACACACACACACACACACACGCACACACGCATACACACACACATACACACACACACACACACACACACATCCACGCATATACACACTAAAACTTTAAAGCGCTCACACAAGGGACCTCACAGACACATACAGGCTAGCACACACGTGTAAATACATAAATGCATGTAATAAATTACTTTCATATGTGCACTTAGAGACACACCCTCTCTCTCTCTCTCACACACACACACACACCCAAGGTTTAAGGTAATTTAGTAACGTTAGCGTGTCTGAGTGTAATCAGATTTATGGCAGGCCAGTTCAAGTAGAGTTGAAATGTTTTCAGGTTGAAACTGAAGAGCCCTGACACACTAACCACCAGTCAGAAAACACTCTGGAGACAGAGAAAGAGAAAAAGAGAGAGAGAGAGAGGGAGAGAGAGAGAGAGAGAGAGAGAGAGGGAGATACTGTATATAGAGAGACAGAGACATATATGTAGAGAGTATTTAGACAGAGACAGAGAGAGTGGGAGACAGAGACAGAGAGAAAAACAGAGATACATTGTATATATATAGAGAGAGAGGGAGACAGAGAGAGACAGAGGGCCAGGGGAGGAGAACAGAGCTGCTATTGTCTGAGTGGCCTGGTTCACAACTGAATGAAGGATGCTCACCACCTCTCTGACTCACACAATCATTAACACTCAGAAAACCTTTGGTACACAATGCCCTGGTCCGACAATGGACTGATACCACACACACACACACACACACACACGCATACAAACACGCACGCACGCACACACACACACACACGCACACACGCGCACACACACACACACACACACACAATATGGTCTTGCATGTGCATGCACGTACGACTGTCTTAGTGAGGACTGGTTGACTGTTTGACTGTTTGACTGGTTGACTGGTTGACTGTTTACTGGTTTACTGGTTGGCTGGTTGACTGTTTGACTGGATGACTGACTGTTTGACTGTTTGACTGTTTGACTGTTTGACTGTTTGGCTGTTTACAGTTTGGCTGTTTGACTGTTTACTGTTTGACTGTATACTGTTTGACTGTTTACTGTTTGACTGTTTGACTGTATACTGTTTGACTGTTTGACTGTTTACTGTTTGGCTGCATACTGTTTGACTGTTTGACTGTATACTGTTTGACTGTTTGACTGTTTGACTGTATACTGTTTGACTGTATACTGTTTGACTGTTTACTGTTTGACTGTATACTGTTTGACTGTTTGACTGTATACTGTTTGACTGTATACTGTTTACTGTTTGACTGTATACTGTTTGACTGTTTGACTGTATACTGTTTGACTGTATACTGTTTGACTGTTTGACTGTTTACTGTTTGACTGTATACTGTTTACTGTTTGACTGTATACTGTTTGACTGTTTGACTGTATACTGTTTGACTGTATACTGTTTGACTGTTTACTGTTTGAATGTTTGACTGTATACTGTTTGACTGTATACTGTTTGACTGTTTGACTGTATACTGTTTGACTGTATACTATTTGACTGTTTAACTGTTTGACTGTATACTGTTTGACTGTTTGACTGTTTACTGTTTGACTGTTTACTGTTTGACTGTATACTGTTTGACTGTATACTGTTTGACTGTATACTGTTTGACTGTTTACTGTTTGACTGTATACTGTTTGACTGTTTGACTATTTGACTGTTTACTGTTTTACCGTTTGACTGTTTGACTGTTTGACTGTTCGACTGTTTACTATTTGACTGTATACTGTTTGACTGTTTGACTGTTTACTGTTTGACTGTTTGACTGTTTACTGTATGACTGTTTGGCTGTTTGGCTGTTTACTGGTTTACTGTTTGACTGTTTGCTGTTTGACTGTTTACTGTTTTACCGTTTGACTGTTTACTATTTGACTGTTTACTGTTTGACTGTTTACTATTTGACTGTATACTGTTTGACTGTTTACTGTTTGACTGTTTACTGTTTGACTGTTTGACTGTTTGACTGTTTGACCGTTTGACTGTTTGACTGTTTGCCCCTATTTGACTGAGGTCAAGTGAAGGACACAGCGCTGAGGGTGATTTCCGATGGGCTGATTTCTTTAGGGGGGTTTCCCTGGGTCTTGTCCGGAGAACACATGGCCAGCGTTGACTATAGGGGTTGTTTTGTAGGCAAACAACGCTTAAGCTTATCCTTCCAGGGTGCAAGTCAGACAACACACACACACACACATACGTGCGCGCGCACACACGTACTCGCACAACATGCATGTAAGTGAAAGTTCACGGGGTGTTTTTCCACAGTGTTGGATGAAACGCACAAAAGTGCACACACACACACACACACATAGACTCACACTGGCAGTCGCACACACAAACGTGCTCGCAGAGCCACCCTCCACACACACACACACACAACACACACAGGGTGTAATGTGTATTCGAGCTGTTCTCTCTATCCAGGGGGTAACGTGAAGGAGAGGTGGGGAAGGGGGGGAGGGGTCATTCCTTCACACCACTGACAAGTTCCCTGCACACGCTGAAACATATGTGGCTGCGTTCACACACACACACACACACACACACACACACACACACACACACACACACACACAGACACACACACACACACACATTCTAGTCCACACTGAGTGTTACATATGAGCATGTCCTGTGTGGAAGACAGGGAGCAGATGCAGGGAGGAAAACACACTCTGACAGACTGACGGGGAAGTTATGCGACGGATCAAACACACACACACACACACACACACACACACACACACACACACACACACACACGGATGGGACTTATCTGTCCCGCCAAAACACTAGCCACATGCTCAGTCATTACAGATGGCTGATACTGACTCAGTATCAGTCCCTGTGCACTGTGTGTGTGTGTGTGTGTGTGTGTGTGTGTGTGTGTGTGTGTGTGTGTGTGTGTTTGTGTGTGTTTGATCGGTCACTAACAGAAGGGGGCCGAGGCCGCCAGGTAAGTATCTGTCGACATTGACACAGGTGTGTTTGATCACACACCCACACACACACACTCTCACACACACACACACACACACACACACACACACACACACACACACACACACACACACACACACAGACACACACAAACACATTACACTGGTCAGCACAGCACCTGGCTCACAATACAGTGGGTGTAAGGAAAGGGAGGGAGAGAGAGAGAGAGCGAGAGAGAGAGAGCGAGAGAGAGTGAGAGAGAGAGAGACACAGAAAAATGGCGGGCTTTGCTCAGTGAGGATTATTCCCTGAGTAGGATTTGAATGGCCTGGAGGATTTAGGAAGGGGCAAACTGGAAAGAAAAAGGGCTTCCCCTCTGGTTCCAACTGGATGTTCCTTTCATAGGACAGCGAAGGCTCCCAAACCCCCCATTATGCGCTGAGACGGGAGCGCTCTAATCAGCAATGCCCCCGCTCTGATTCCCTCCTCCTCCCCTCCCTCCGCTAAGGGTCTACCCCCCCATTTGTACTGAGGGAGAGGAATGGGAGGAGGTTGTGTTTTGGGAGACGAGGTCGGGAGGGTAGAACGCCCCGTGTGATTGGTCATGGGGGACAACGCTGAAAGCAGGGAGCCCCGTCAGCCACACACACACACACACACACACATGCACACACACACACACACACACACACACATACACACACGCACACGCACACACACGCACACATACACACACACACACACACACACACACACACACACACACAC
>CM030184.1:683006-685506 GCA_017639675.1 Aplochiton taeniatus
TCAGTGACCCCTGGGCCATTGAGGGACATCAGTGACCCCTGGGCCATTGAGAGGCATCAGGGACCCCTGGGCCATTGAGGGACATCAGTGACCCCTGGGCCATTGAGGGACATCAGTGACCCCTGGGCCATTGAGGGACATCAGTGACCCCTGGGCCATTGAGGGACATCAGTGACCCCTGCTCCATTGAGGGACATCAGTGACCCCTGCTCCATTGAGGGACATCAGTGACCCCTGCTCCATTGAGGGACATCAGTGACCCCTGCTCCATTGAGAGACATCAGTGACCCCTGCTCCATTGAGGGACATCAGTGACCCCTGGGCCATTGAGGGACATCAGTGACCCCTGGGCCATTGAGGGACATCAGTGACCCCTGCTCCATTGAGGGACATCAGTGACCCCTGCTCCATTGAGGGACATCAGTGACCCCTGGGCCATTGAGGGACATCAGTGACCCCTGCTCCATTGAGGGACATCAGTGACCCCTGCTCCATTGAGGGACATCAGTGACCCCTGCTCCATTGAGGGACATCAGTGACCCCTGCTCCATTGAGGGACATCAGTGACCCCTGCTCCATTGAGGGACATCAGTGACCCCTGCTCCATTGAGGGACATCAGGGACCCCTGCTCCATTGAGGGACATCAGTGACCCCTGCTCCATTGAGGGACATCAGTGACCCCTGCTCCATTGAGGGACATCAGTGACCCCTGCTCCATTGAGGGACATCAGTGACCCCTGCTCCATTGAGGGACATCAGGGACCCCTGGGCCATTGAGGGACATCAGTGACCCCTGCTCCATTGAGGGACATCAGTGACCCCTGCTCCATTGAGGGACATCAGTGACCCCTGCTCCATTGAGGGACATCAGGGACCCCTGCTCCATTGAGGGACATCAGTGACCCCTGCTCCATTGAGGGACATCAGTGACCCCTGCTCCATTGAGGGACATCAGTGACCCCTGCTCCATTGAGGGACATCAGTGACCCCTGCTCCATTGAGGGACATCAGTGACCCCTGCTCCATTGAGGGACATCAGTGACCCCTGCTCCATTGAGGGACATCAGGGACCCCTGGGCCATCAGCTGACAACACGGCCTCACATTCAGCCCAGAGCCCAGCTCCTAATAGCCTTGGAATCATGATTCTCCCTACCATCAGATGTCAGCTACGGCTCCACAGGCAAACAAGAGGGTGTGCGTGTGTGTGTGTGTGTGTGTGTCGGTGTGTCGGTGTGTTTCTGTGTTTAAGTGATTATATGTGTGTGTGGTAGCAAAGTGAGTCAGAATCCAGCTCAGCGCAGGAGGCCCTTCTCCATGTGTGTGTGTGTGTGTGTGTGTGTGTGTGTGTGTGTGTGTGTGTGTGTGTGTGTGAGTGTGTGAGTGAGTGTGTGTGTCTGTGTGTGTGTGTGTGCCCCACTAGCCCAGGAGGCTGAGTGTGCCCCTCCTGTAATGAGAGGCTACTTGATCCCCTTGTCACTCTACCCCTCTCTTCCCTCTGCTTCTAGACCACAACCTGTCTATCACCGCCATGCAAACACACACACACCCACGCACGCACGCACACACACACACACACACACACACACACACACACACACACACACACACACACACACACACACACACACTCACACACACGGAGAAGGGCCTCCTGCTGGATTCGGGCTCACTCTGATACCTCCTCCCACATACACACATATAATCACTTAAACAGAAACACAACACGTACACACACACACACACACACACACACACACACACACACACACACACACACACACACACATATAATCACTTACTGCACACAAACTCCCTGCCTGCAGACACACTGTTAAGAGATTAGCACAGAAACACACACACACACACATGCGCACCCATACACACATACACACACACACACACACACACACACACACACACACACACACAGACAGATAATGCCGGGGGTGTGTTGGGACTTACAGTGATCCAGTAACATTTGGTCACATATATCTACCCACTCACAGGAGGGACAGGCCAGCCGTCAAACTGCATTACAAGTCCTATGACTCGCTCAAACTCTGCAGGTTCAACATGAACACTTCAAAGTCTACCGGAACGGACAAGATCAGGCAAACCTTTGGAAATGAGGCTCCAGGCTGGCATGCTCTACAGGCCAACCTCAGTGTCTGAAGAAGACTCCACAGTCTGGGCCAATGAACGCAGAGGCAGAGCTCAGATCCAGGAGAACCCTGCTGAGCCCAACGGGTCCCCTCCCCCATCCTCCACTCACCCTCTGACAGGCAGACCCTCAGACCTCTAGTCCTCCTGCTGGCCCTGAACCACAGGCTCTCTCTCTGTCTCTGTCTCTGTCTCTGTCTCTGTCTCTGTCCCTCTCTCTTTTTCTCTCCCTCTGTCTAGAGCACAGTGGAACCACAGGCCTGGTCGAAGGACGTCTGAACGTTTTGAGAAGTTCGTAGAGAGGAATCGTACAGCGTATGAAACACTAAAGCAGTGT
>CM030184.1:693006-713006 GCA_017639675.1 Aplochiton taeniatus
ACACAGACAGTTGAACATGGGATAATTTAAAAGAGTTAAAGTGGTAATGGAGAACCATCACATCTAAGCATTATTACAGGCAAGACTGGGAGTACTATCGCATCCCAGCAATGCATTATGATTTATAGCTCATTTCTCAATGGGAGAACTGCATTATGACTTAGGGTTAGGGTTAGGGTTAGAGAAAGAGAGAGAGAGAGAGAGAGAGAGAGAGAGAGAGAGAGAGAGAGAGAGAGAGAGAGAGAGAGAGAGAGAGAGAGAGGTAATGAGAGAGCAGCAGAGTAATACCAAAGTGAGCAAAAGAGAGATAGAAAGAGAGAGAGAGAGAGAGAGAGAGAGAGAGGGGGAGGGAGAGAGGGAAGAGAGAGAGAGAGGGAGGGGGGGAGGAAAAAGAGTGCACCGGAAAGAAGAAATACGTTCAGTACACACGCTCAACAAATGCCTTCACCTTCAATGTATGAAGGCATAGGACGCTGTGCATGACACACACAGACACAGACACACACAGGGTAAAAAGCAAAGGAGCATACACTCTACAGATAAACACACACTAAATACGTGTTAACAAACACACACACACACACACACACACACACACATCCATGTCTCCCTGAAAAGCGTCCAGAGGCCAGACCCTCTGCTCCTTGCTAAGTGACTCTCACAGGCTGTACATTTTGACGGCGGGCGGCGGGTTTTTACGAGGCACGACGGTATCGGCCGCGGCACACACCACCAAGAGGTGTGTGTGTGTGTGTGTGTGTGTGTGTGTTGCTGCTCTCTGTCACACACTCCTAAATTTAAACCATTCCCAGGGGGCAGGCCTAACAAAAGCGGGCAGGAAAAGGGCCACGGTGCTGGAGGGGGGTTGGCACTGGCCTGGAACCCTCTCCACAACAGGAAGCACATGTGGGCACAGCGTTGGCACAGGGAGACGGGCCGGGAGGTGAGCGCTCACCCCGGCCCCCGGCATGAACCGGCCGGACCACTGACACTTCCCCAGCCGCCCCAGGGAGGTCAAAGGTCGCTGCACCAGGACCTGACCTATCCGCTATCGCTGCTGAGCTCAGCTGTAGGAAGTGGACGGGGTCAGAGACGGATGGAGAGAAGGAGGAGAGGAAAAAGGGTGAGAGGCCGTGTGTTTTCTTTTCTCTCTCTCCTATCTACAGTACGGCTGTGTCCTGGGAGGCTGTCTCCAGAGCAGATAAACATTCCTGGGGCCCTACAACTCCTCTGGGGTCATTCCTGGGGCTGGCCCTACAACTCCTCTGGGGTCATTCCTGGGGCTGGCCCTGCATCTCTGGCCTCCCTCTTCCACGTAGGGAGAGTGACCACGTGACTCCAACGGTACACACACTTTCACCTACGGTATCCACACACATAGGAAGCACTCCTATTCATTTTTACAGGGGCCATATGGAGTATTTATGTTTCAAAAGATCAGTTACTCCCAGCCCCAAAAGTCAAACAGCGTAGAGGAAAGAGGGACGCCTGCTTTGAGTGAAGCTTTTGGCCGGGGCCCTGTCCATGGTGGGGGCCACTCCGGCCCTCTTGTTTAGACAGGCCCCAAACAGACAGATTAGCTGCCTGGCGAGGCCCCGTGTCTGGGCAGCAGGAGCCCCTCCACCGCCCGGCCTGGGGATGGGGTGTGAAGTGAGATGTGTACCTAAGCCACGTCTTCACACTAATGCATCGGCTGATGACCGCAAGCGATCCAGTCCTCCTCCTCCTCCTCCTCCTCCTCCACCTCCTCCTACTCCTCCTCCTCCTCCTCCTCCTCCTCCACCTCCTCCTCCACCTCCACCTCCCCCACCTCCTCCTCCTCCACCTCCCCCACCTCCTTCTCCTCCACCTCCCCCACCTCCTCTTCCTCCTCCACCTCCTCCAACTCCTCCTACTCCTCCTACTCCTCCTCCTCCTCCACCTCCTCCTCCACCTCCTTCTACTCCTCCACCTCCCCCACCTCCTCCTCCTCCACCTCCCCCACCTCCTCCTCCACGTCCTCCTACTCCTCCTCCTCCTCCACCTCCTCCTACTCCTCCACCTCCCCCACCTCCTCCTCCTCCACCTCCCCCACCTCCTCCTCCTCCTCCACCTCCTCCTACTCCTCCTACTCCTCCTCCTCCTCCACCTCCTCCTCCACCTCCTTCTACTCCTCCACCTCCCCCACCTCCTCCTCCTCCACCTCCCCCACCTCCTCCTCCACGTCCTCCTACTCCTCTCCACCCCCCCCCCCTCCTCCTCCTCCTCTTCATCGCCGTCACTCCTCTCCCACGTCTTTCTG
Source organism: Aplochiton taeniatus (assembly GCA_017639675.1). NCBI lineage: Eukaryota > Metazoa > Chordata > Actinopteri > Galaxiiformes > Galaxiidae > Aplochiton > Aplochiton taeniatus. The sequence goes on from CM030184.1 coordinate 695,288, forward strand.
AAGTTGCTCCATCATGTGACGGGACAGCGAGGGCCGGCTGGTTTAGTCTGAGTGTGTGTGCGTGTGTGTGTGTGTGTGGGGGGGGGGGGTATAATCCCCCCGTCCAGCCAGATCCAGGCACTCATTGCCCCGACCAGCTTCAGTGTTTAGCCTACAGTGCCGTTAATGGAAGAAGCCCAAGGGCTTAGTTAAGGGGAAGCACTGCGGCTTCCCGGGCCCATTACACACACACACACACACACACACACACACACACACACACACTGACAAATTCAAACACACACACACACACACACACACACCCAAGCACACTTACACACCCAAAAACCAACTCACACACCCTGTGTCCAACAGGTGTGAGTTGCAGTGAGTGTGAGATGTCTCTACCAACGAGCCGGTCTGTGGGAATATAGAGTTGTGAGTGCCAGAGGCTTCTGGGTGCAGACAGACGTGTTGGAGGCTTGGTTTGAAAAGGTGTTCTCAGAGCCGTCATGTCGCTACAGGGCGGAGCCAGCAAGAGCCACACGGATAGGCTGAGTCCTGTACGGCATCCAGCAACAGCCACACGGATAGGCTGAGCCCTGTACGGCATCCAGCAACAGCCACACGGATAGGCTGAGCCCTGTACGGCATCCAGCAACAGCCACACGGATAGGCTGAGGGAGATGACCATGAGAGACAGGACAGAAAGACAAACACACACACACACACACACACACACACACACACACACACACACACACAAAGCTTAACTTGGACAATCCCCAATCTATCACCAGGCATTCACGTGACTGGCAGGTGTAGAGGAGAAGATGTTGACCAATCATCCACAACCCATCCCTCCTGCCTCCCTCTGTCACATTCTTTCCAACGCTCTGTGGAAATTCTATTGAACTGCTTCCTTTCCTCTCTCCGTCCCGCCATTCCCCTCGGCTCCCTGGTCTCCCCTCCGCTTGGAGCCGGGTGGAAATGCCGTTCCGAGAGAAAATAAACACAGGCCTTGGGAATGAGCGGCCCATCCAAGAGCAATCCGGCCATGAGTGACCTCCCTGTTGTATAACCCTGCTCACATCACAATTTATTTAGCTTGATGTCTTTAAATAGGCCCTGATTCGGCTGAAAAAGTCACGTGGCCCAGGTGGTGGTGGGGGGGTGGGGGGACGTGGGGGGGGGGGGGGGGGGGGGCGACGTTTTGGGTCGACCTCTTACATCTGATTCCATTTAGTACACTAGGATGATGAGCTGCTCCTTTTTGTCAGAATGATAAAACGAGAGAGACCTATTATAGACATATTCATCTTTAATCTCCAGTTATATCAAATATCCAGCGACACAGTTTGTGTTGAGTGTGATGTTACAGCTCAATGCACCACAGTGGAAATCAACTGCAGACTGACAACAACAGAGAAAAGGCTGATGGGTGTCCAGTCCCAAAACACCTTCCCTTTCTGATATGATTCGGCTCAACCCTACATATCAGGACACACAGTACGCATGTCTACATATCAGGACACACGGTACACATGTCTACATAACAGGACACACAGTACACATGTCTACATAACAGGACACACGGTACATGTCTACATAACAGGACACACGGTACATGTCTACATAACAGGACACACAGTACACATGTCTACATAACAGGACACACAGTACACATGTCTACATAACAGGACACACGGTACACATGTCTACATAACAGGACACACAGTACACATGTCTACATAACAGGACACACGGTACATGTCTACATAACAGGACACACGGTACATGTCTACATAACAGGACACACAGTACACATGTCTACATAACAGGACACACAGTACACATGTCTACATAACAGGACACACAGTACACATGTCTACATAACAGGACACATGTCTACATAACAGGACACATGTCTACATAACAGGACACATGTCTACATAACAGGACACACAGTACATGTCTACATAACAGGACACACAGTACACATGTCTACATAACAGGACACATGTCTACATAACAGGACACACGGTACACATGTCTACATAACAGGACACACGGTACACATGTCTACATAACAGGACACACAGTACACATGTCTACATAACAGGACACACAGTACACATGTCTACATAACAGGACACACGGTACACATGTCTACATAACAGGACACACGGTACACATGTCTTTATAACAGGACACACGGTACATGTCTACATAACAGGACACACGGTACACATGTCTTTATAACAGGACACACGGTACACATGTCTACATAACAGGACACACGGTACACATGTCTACATAACAGGACACACGGTACACATGTCTACATATCAGGACACACAGTACACATGTCTACATAACAGGACACACAGTACACATGTCTACATAACAGGACACACGGTACACATGTCTACATAACAGGACACACAGTACACATGTCTACATATCAGGACACACGGTACACCACTGAGGTCAGAACAACAGTTCTCACACGTTCTCACGTGGTTCCCATGGTCGCCCCGTGACCCCGTGACCCTGTGACATCACCCCCCGCCAGCCAGACCCCGCTGTAACGCACACCGACAGGTGAGCGGCCGAGGACAGACAGAGTAGGCCATGGAGAGAGGCCACTAACACCACAGGCTTAATGCACAGACCCCCCCCCCCGTCCGTCCGTCCCGCCCCCCCTGCTTCAGCCATCCTTCCCACGCATCTCCACCCTGCGCGGCCCGCCTGTCTGTCTGTCGGCCCGCCTGTCTGTCTGTCTGCCCGCCTGTCTGTCTGTCCGTCGGACCGTCAACACGTCCAGATGCCTGTGGCGATTACCACGGGGATTCCCCTGGAATCCATGGCGACATGGGACGATTAGCTGGGATGGCCGACAGTGTGAAGGTCTATCAACGGCTTTGTACGGCTCATTCCCAGGGAAACTCACTTTGCCTTACACTCTCTCTCCTTCTCCTGCCCTTCCACGGGCTCTTTATCCTCTATTATTATTATTATTATTATTATTGGCCTGTAGCTCCTTCTCCTATCCCTTCCCTTCTTCTTTACCTCTCTATCTCAGGCAGCAGGCCTCAGTGGGTGGGGAGCTCAGAAAGGACACCCGGCCCTTAATCCCCGTGGCTAAAGGTCAGGGTTAGGGTTAGGGTTGGGGTTAGGGTTAGGGGTAGGGTTAGGAGTAGGGTTAGGGTTAGGGTCTGAGATGGGAAGTGATGGGTTAGGGTTAGGGTGAGGGTTAGGGTTAGGCTGACTAACCCTAACCCTCACCCTCACCCTCACCCTAACCCTAACCCTCTAACCCTCACCCTCACCCTAACCTTCTCATCCTCACCCTCACCCTCACCCTCACCCTCACCCTCACCCTCACCCTTACCCTAACCCTAACCCTGACCCCTGACCCCTAACCCTAACCCAGGAAGCAGGGAGGAGAGAGACGAGCAGGGACAGCCCAGCCTGGCTCCGCCCCCCAAACATCTGCAGTCGCTCACAGTTTCCATGTCCTGGCCTGATGAGCCACAGCACATGTTGGGCCAGAGAACACACACACACACACACACACACACACACACATACACACACACACACACACACACACACACACACACACACGCTGAATCAACAGGCAGCACTGGGAAGATCAGGATGCGTGTGTGTGTGTGTGTCTGTGTGCGTGTGCGTGTGTGTGTGCGTGCGTGCGTGCGTGCGTGCGTGCGTGCGTGCGTGCGTGCGTGCGTGCGTGCGTGTGTGTGTGTGTGTGTGTGTGTGTGTGTGTGTGTATACAATGCAGGGAGGGGGGGGATGTTCTTGGCCACAGCACAATGGGACATCAGACGTCTTTCTTTGCCAAGTTTGACTCTGTTCTTATTTTTGCCAGCAGTCCTCCTTTAAATCAGCGCTGAATTAGCAGCTAAAGGCGTGCATCGGGACGGGCCGCGGAGAGCGGCTGTCCTCTCACACAGGGGTCAAAGGTCACGGCGTTAGACAGCACCCCGGGCCAAAGCCCCAACACAAACAACTCCACTAGCGACCCACTGTTTATCTATTAAGTCACCTTTTCAAACGATAGACTGCATATGCTAACACGACTCCAGCCTCTAATCCGGCTTTACATACGAACACCCTCCATTAGCAAGCTAAGCTAACTAGCTAAGCCTGGCTAGCAACCAGCTCCAGGTGCTTAGGGCCCGCGTCTTCAGCCTGTGAGCCACTGAGACGGGGGCTTCTCCTGGGACGTAGCCCTGGGTCTGGACAGGGGGTCCTGAGAAGACCCTGGAGGTGGGTGTGAGTGCTGGTGTTTACCCGCTGACTAGAGGCTCATTAGGGGGGGATTAGTGTGAAGGATCATCCAGGGGCTTACACCCCTGGCAGCTGGACTGGGAGGGCAGGGGGAGTCTGGAGGAGGGGAGGCCTGGGAACAGGGGCTCAGCTCACACTCCCACACACACACACACACACATACACACACACACACACACACACACACACACACACACACACACACACACACACAGACACACACCTCCATCCCCCAAATGTGAGAAACCCCCTAACTGGCTCCCAACGAGCCTCTCTCCCCCAGTGCCAGTGTTGTGTCTGTCAGGGGCATGTCCGCACAACGGTCGAGGCTGGAGGGGAGGAGGAAGAGGAGGAGGAGGAGGAGCAGGAGCAAGAGGAGGAGGAGGAGCAGGAGCAGGAGGAGGAAGAGGCCATTCCGGCTGTGGCGGCCCCCCAGAGTGGAGCTGTGTCTGCAGTGTCACCACTGGGCTTTGTGAAACCCAGTAAACCCAGTAACAACTGCTGCAGTGGGAAAGAGGAGGTGACACCCAGGAATGCAGAGAACGTGTCGGAGACCCAATGAGGTCCTACACCCGGCGTTCAGACGGGACCGTGTCTGGGCTCACCTGCCAGTGCAGGGGGGGCTGGGGGGGGAGGCTCAGAAGAGGAGGTGGTTGGGCATCGCAGTAGTCGTGCTTCTAAACTGGAATGCTTCCCCTTCTGCCTCCTTTGAATCGCTGTATCGAATCATTCCAATTCCAATGGAGACGTCTCTAGCTTTGTTTCCTTGAAGCCAACGCTGGAGACAGAGCTATCGACCCTGGGGGCAAACGATCAGACATGAGCGCACACAGCCTGCCCATACACAGGAGATAACGAGATGAACAATGGCTTGTGTTTGACGTCACACCAACTAAGGCTTTTTCAAAGACGCAGAGGGCTCCATTCAGAACCACTCACCGCACCGTTGCTAAGCGACCACACAACAACAAACAGCCGAGTGTTCCGGAACAAATCACTCGACGTGAATTAACGAGCTCCACAAACGGGAACAGGAATGTCTCTGCGTTGAGTCACGGGTGACCTAACACAACAGATAACCTAACACAACAGATAACCTAACACAACAGATAACCTAACACAACAGATAACCTAACACAACAGATAACCTAACACAACAGCCCCGCTGGCATGAACACACGCTGGCTGTCTCACGATGTCTAACCCTAACCCTAACCCTAACACAACAGATAACCTAACACAACAGATAACCTAACACAACAGATAACCTAACACAACAGATAACCTAACCCTAACCCTAACCCTAACACAACAGATAACCTAACACAACAGATAACCTAACACAACAGATAACCTAACACAACAGATAACCTAACACAACAGATAACCTAACCCTAACCCTAACCCTAACACAACAGATAACCTAACACAACAGATAACCTAACCCTAACCCTAACCTAACACAACAGATAACCTAACCCTAACCCTAACCTAACACAACAGATAACCTAACCCTAACCCTAACCTAACACAACAGATAACCTAACCCTAACCCTAACCTAAAACAACAGATAACCTAACCCTAACCCTAACCTAACACAACAGATAACCTAACCCTAACCCTAACCTAACACAACAGCCCCACTGGCATGAACACACGCTGGCTGTCTAACGATAGCACACAAAATGCTAACCGCACACCACGGTACAAACAAACAGAGACACACACACACACACACACACACTCACACACACTCACATACACACACACTCACTCTCACACACACACACACACACACACACACACACACACACACACTCACACACACTCACATACACACACACTCACTCACACACACACACACTCACATATACACACACATACGCACACACACAAACGCATACACACACACACACACACACACACACACACACACACACAAGAACAGAGGCATGCAGTCAGTCTTGCACAACCATACACACACACACACACACACACACACATACAGACAAACCCATTCCCTATGGAGCCATGCTCTAAATCCACCCCAGCTCAGCTTCAGTTCACCGGGGTCCACACACTCCTCTAGAGAAACATTAGGGGTCCATACACTCCTCTAGAGACATTAGGGGTCCATACACTCCTGCTCAATAGAATAGTCTTTAGTCGTGATGGTTAGGTTTGTATTATTAATAGTCTCCATGTTATTCTTCAGGGGGAACATGTGACTTGTTGTCCGTGTCAGAGTTCAGGACAGGTCTGTATTCTGTAGCTTCTGACGGTCCCCACGCCACACTCAAACACAAACACACTGCCGTACTGCAAAGCACACCTGAGGGGCACATTCCTTCACATCCAATTCCCAACGCAAACACAGTTGGATTGCCCCTCTGATGCGCTTTCATTTTTACATTCAACCATGAGGAAGCGTGGGCAGTTATCCCCTCTCCACACACACACACACACACACACACACACACACACACACACACACACACACACATACAAAGCATCTTTGTATTGGCTTATCAGCCGAGAGCTAAAGATAAACAAGCATTCTTCAGGGGAGATGAAAGAGCAGGGGACTGATAGTGCAGGAGTGAGGAGGAGGAGGAGGAGGAGGAGGTGGAGGTGGGGAGAGGGGTGGAAAGGATAAGATCTGACCCTAATTACGTGGGTGAGATAGATAGAGCCCTTTTACGGCTGGGGAGGGGGTGGGCCCCTTGCTCTGTACCAACCCAGCCCTGGTGCTGCGTATGAGGGCAGGGCAGCACAGGACAGCCCCCTGGCCCCTCACTCCTCAGGCCTGATAAATCACACAGCCCTGGTGCTGCATATGAGGGCAGGGCAGCACAGGACAGCCCCCTGGCCCCTCACTCCTCAGGCCTGCTAAATCATAAATCAGTCAGCCCGCGTGGTGCACTCCAAGTCTCACCTTTAAAAGGGCTTATCAACGGAGCTAAGCAAACGGCCATGAGAGCAAAATGCTGCAGTGTGTTTGCCTTTGGAGTTAGATGGCCTGCTCGCACCAGAGCAAGATGTTCTTAGTTTGATGTAAAAGGGAGGAGGGTTTGATACTGTGTGAGTGTGTGTGTGTGTGTGTGTGTGTGTGTGTGTCTGTGTGTGTGTGTGTGTGTGTGTGTGTGTCTGTTCTGCAAGCCCTGTACAAAGGGTCAATGGGCCAAAGAGGACTACAAGCTTACATCACACACAATAAAAGATGGAATGCTCTCAATGTGGCCCTAGAGACAAACTAACAACTAGGCAATTATATTTACTACTCTCTAGCTTTCTCTTTCAGTCTCTGCTCTCTCGCTCGCGCTCTCTCTCCCTCTCTCTCCCTCTCTCTCTCTCTCTCTCTCTCTCTCTCTCTCTCTTTCTCTCAGTGGGATTTAGGAGGGATAAGCTGGTCCTGCTGTAACCAATCAGAAACTACTCGAGAGTTCTTTTGTGCCACGCGGAAATGTATGTGTTTTCAGTTATGTGTTGTCAGTGCACCGCTGAGCTTGAACACACACACACACACACACACACACACACACACACACACACACACACACACTCTCTCTCTCTCTCTCTCTTTCTCTCTCTCTCTCTCTCTCGCTCTACATATATCCCTCCATTCCTTCCTGGTTGTGGCTGTGTCTTTCCTGTGATTTTCCTCTGTTGGTGTAGCTACCTCTCTCCCTCCATGCTCTCTGATGGGGATGACTGTGTTTCTTTTTGAAGGCTCGGCCATACGGCTGGGGGTGCAGGGCCATTTAACAGACGTGTGGCTTCATGTATAAGAATGTTCCATCATCCGGGTGGGTGGGTGCATGTGTGTGTGTGTGTGTGTGTGTGTGTGTGTGGAGAGAGAGAGAAACACATGCCGAGTGAGTGATTGCGGTTTTGTTAAGATGTGTTCGAGTGTTTATTAGATCTATCTTTATCTCAAAACATCACTGCAGGTCCCAGCAGCACACACACACACACACACACACACACACACACACGCACGCACACACACACACACACACACACACACACACACTCACACAGTCACACACTCACACAGTCACACACGTCCACTCTTCCTTCCATCCAAACAAGTCTATGTGGGGGAGCACGAGGGCTGTGTATGTGAGGAGTACCAGTCCCCCCTAACCCTCCCCCATGGGGGGCATCCAGCCAGTCCATCAGCGTGGAGTTACCCTGGAACCTAGTCAACCAGTCAGCCAGTCAACCAGTCGGTCAGTCAGTCACTCAGTCAGTCAACCAGTCAGCCAGTCAACCAATCAGTCAGTCAGTCACTCAGTCAGTCAACAAGTCAGCCAGTCAACCAGTCAACCAGTCAGCCAGTCAACCAGTCAGTTAGTCTGTCAGTCAGTCAGTCAGTCAATCAGCCAGCCAGTCAGTCAGCGTGGAGTTAACCTGGAAGACCAGCCAACGTACAGTCAGTCAACCAGTCAACCAGTAAACCAGTCAGCCAGTCAGTCAGTCAGCGTGGAGTTAACCTGGAAGACCAGCCAATGTACAGTCAGTAAGCTAGTCAACCAGTAAACCAGTCAGCCAGTCAGTCAGTATACCAGTGAGTCAGTTAGTTAGTCAGTCGGTCAGCCAGTCAGTCAGTCAGTCAGTCAGTGTGGAGTTACTCTGGAAGACCAGCCAACGTACAGTCAGTTAGTGTGGAGTTACCCTGGAAGACCAGCCAACGTACAGTCAGTCAACCAGTCAGCCAGTCAGTCAGTCAGTGTGGAGTTACCCTGGAAGACCAGCCAACGTACAGTCAGTCAGTGTGGAGTTACCCTGGAAGACCAGCCAACGTACAGTCAGTCAACCAGTCAGCCAGTCAGTCAGTCAGTGTGGAGTTACCCTGGAAGACCAGCCAACGTACAGTCAGTCAGTGTGGAGTTACCCTGGAGGGCCAGCCAACGTACAGTCAGTCAGTGTGGAGTTAACCTGGAAGACCAGCCAACGTACAGTCAGTCAACCAGTCAGCCAGTCAGTCAGTCAGTGTGGAGTTACCCTGGAAGACCAGCCAACGTACAGTCAGTCAACCAGTCAGCCAGTCAGTCAGTCAGTGTGGAGTTACCCTGGAGGGCCAGCCAACGTACAGTCAGTCAGTGTGGAGTTAACCTGGAAGACCAGCCAACGTAAAGTCAGTCAACCAGTCAGTCAGTCAGTCAGTCAGTGTGGAGTTACCCTGGAGGGCCAGCCAACGTACAGTCAGTCAACCAGTCAACCAGTCAGTCAGTCAGTCAGCCAGTGTTCATCCCTCCTCCCGTCTCCCCAGCACACAGGACCCGACAGGCCTTCATTTATTAAGGAAGTCAATCCTTTGGAAATCCCAGGTAAGCCTGTATAAGTCCCCTATAGCCCATTTAGAAACCCTCCAGAAGTAGATTTGACGCTGTGCCCATGCAGACTCTGAGTTCCAGAGCTCTGCAGACAGAGGGGGAGAGGCGTTGACCCTCCGGTGATCCCAGCCAGGCTCTGCTCACCATGTGGCTCACTGTGATGCCCAGAGGGCACTGGTGAAGGCTCTGGTGAGGGCACTGGTGATGGATCCGTGTTTCTGTGTTTGTGTGCGTGGTTTGTGTGAGCGTGTGAGAGTGTTTTAGGTGTGCCTGCGTGTGTGTCTGTCTCCTTGTGTGTGTGTCTGTCTGTTTGTGTGTGTGTCTGTCTGTTTGTGTGTGTGTGTAGAAGCTCTCTGTCTGCTTACCTGTGGCCCTGGCAGGACTCCAGTGGGGCCTGTGTGTAGGATTAGGTGTCTGTCAGGGCCTGGAGCGGTACTCACTCCCACACAGCTCCACTGATTACAAGACCGGGCCTGTTTGACACACACGCCTACCAAGACACATACTGGTCCAGATCACTCACGCAAACACAAGCACACACAAACTGATATGATACCGCACGCACGTGCACTCACAGAGGACAGAGTAGACACAGCACACACACGTGCACTCACAGAGGACAGAGTAGACACAGCACACACACAAAATGGATCCGTGCCCTTCCTGTTCCTTATCCGTTCAAGGCAGCACTTAAAGGAACACAATCACACAAACACACAAACACACAATCACACAAACACACAAACACACAAACACACAAACACACAAACACACAAACACACAATCACACAAACACACAAACACACAATCACACAAACACACAAACACACAAACACACAAACACACAATCACACAAACACACAAACACACAAACACACAATCACACAAACACACAATCACACAAACACACAATCACACAATCACACAAACACACAAACACACAAACACACAAACACACAAACACACAAACACACAAACACACAATCACACAAACACACAATCACACAATCACACAAACACACAAACACACTCTCTGATATCCCCCCCCCCACACTCTCTGATATCCCCCCCCCCCACACTCTCTGATATCCATTTTCATTCACTCCCATTTGGACCCCCCCCCCCCCCACACACTCTCTGATATCCATTTTCATTCACTCCCATTTGGACCCCCCCCCACACTCTCTGGTATCCATTTTCATTCACTCCCATTTGGACCCCCCCCCCCCCCACACTATCTGGTATCCATTTTCATTCACTCCCATTTGGACCCCCCCCCCCCCACACTCTCTGGTATCCATTTTCATTCACTCCCATTTGGACCCCCCCCCCCCCCACACTCTCTGGTATCCATTTCATTCACTCCCATTTGGACCCCCCCCCCCCCCCCACACTCTCTGATATCCATTTTCATTCACTCCCATTTGGACCCCCCCCCCCCCCCACACTCTCTGATATCCATTTTCATTCACTCCCATTTGGACCCCCCCCCCCCACACTCTCTGATATCCATTTTCATTCACTCCCATTTGGACCCCCCCCCCCCCACACTCTCTGATATCCATTTCATTCACTCCCATTTGGACCCCCCCCCCCCCCCCCACACTCTCTGATATCCATTTTCATTCACTCCCATTTGGACCCCCCCCCCCCCCCCACACTCTCTGATATCCATTTTCATTCACTCCCATTTGGACCCCCCCCCCCACACTCTCTGATATCCATTTTCATTCACTCCCATTTGGACCCCCCCCCCCCCCCACACTCTCTGATATCCATTTTCATTCACTCCATTTGGACCCCCCCCCCCCCCACACTCTCTGATATCCATTTTCATTCACTCCCATTTGGACCCCCCCCCCCCCCCCCCACTCTCTGGTATCCATTTTCATTCACTCCCATTTGGACCCCCCCCCCCCCCCCCACACTCTCTGATATCCATTTTCATTCACTCCCATTTGGACCCCCCCCACCCCCCCCCCACACTCTCTGATATCCATTTTCATTCACTCCCATTTGGACCCCCCCCCCCCCCCACACTCTCTGATATCCATTTTCATTCACTCCCATTTGGACCCCCCCCCCACACTCTCTGATATCCATTTTCATTCACTCCCATTTGGACCCCCCCCCCCCCCCCACACTCTCTGATATCCATTTTCATTCACTCCCATTTGGACCCCCCCCCCCCCCCCCCCACACTCTCTGATATCCATTTTCATTCACTCCCATTTGGACCCCCCCCCCCCCCCCCACACTCTCTGATATCCATTTTCATTCACTCCCATTTGGACCCCCCCCCCCCCCCCCACTCTCTGATATCCATTTTCATTCACTCCCATTTGGACCCCCCCCCCCCCCCCCCCACACTCTCTGATATCCATTTTCATTCACTCCCATTTGGACCCCCCCCCCCCCCCACACTCTCTGATATCCATTTTCATTCACTCCCATTTGGACCCCCCCCCCCCCCCCCCCACACTCTCTGATATCCATTTTCATTCACTCCCATTTGGACCCCCCCCCCCCCCACACTCTCTGATATCCATTTTCATTCACTCCCATTTGGACCCCCCCCCCACACTCTCTGATATCCATTTTCATTCACTCCCATTTGGACCCCCCCCCCCCCCCCACACTCTCTGATATCCATTTTCATTCACTCCCATTTGGACCCCCCCCCCCCCCCCCCCCACACTCTCTGATATCCATTTTCATTCACTCCCATTTGGACCCCCCCCCCCCCCACACTCTCTGATATCCATTTTCATTCACTCCCATTTGGACCCCCCCCCCCCCACTCTCTGATATCCATTTTCATTCACTCCCATTTGGACCCCCCCCCCCCCCCCCCCACACTCTCTGATATCCATTTTCATTCACTCCCATTTGGACCCCCCCCCCCCCCCACACTCTCTGATATCATTTTCATTCACTCCCATTTGGACCCCCCCCCCCCCCCACACTCTCTGATATCCATTTTCATTCACTCCCATTTGGACCCCCCCCCCCCCCCACACTCTCTGATATCCATTTTCATTCACTCCCATTTGGACCCCCCCCCCCCCCACACTCTCTGATATCCATTTTCATTCACTCCCATTTGGACCCCCCCCCCACACTCTCTGATATCCATTTTCATTCACTCCCATTTGGACCCCCCCCCCCCCCCCCACACTCTCTGGTATCCATTTTCATTCACTCCCATTTGGACCCCCCCCCCCCCTCCCCCCCCACTCTCTGATATCCATTTTCATTCACTCCCATTTGGACCCCCCCCCCCCCCCCCCCCCCCCCACTCTCTGATATCCATTTTCATTCACTCCCATTTGGACCCCCCCCCCCCCACACTCGATGGCGTGCGCGTTTCATTTTCCAGGCAAGCCTGGCGTTTTGGAGCGACATGAAAAGACAGGGGACTCTCCGTAAAGGGTGTGCATTTCAAACGGCTCCGGTCATAAACGGTGTGATTTTCTGCGGCCCGGCTCAGGTCAGGCTTCCAACACAGGGCGGCCGAGGCCAACGGCGACCCACTCCGGTCAGAGGCCTTTGGTTACCGGAGCGCCCCCGGGCTGATGTCATACGCATTACCGTCTCTCTTCTAAGAGGCCGTGGAGAATCTCTGCCGCATGTTGGCACCCCAACAGAGAACGACAAGGAGAACCAGAGGGAGGGGGGGAACAGATTGTGCCAGAAAGGAAGGAAAGAAAAGGAAAGAGAAAGAAGAAACAGGGGAGCCACAGTTAGGAGAGAAAGGAAAAAGAAGGGAGAGCAGAAAGTGACAGAAAGAAGAAGAGAAAGAGCTCCAGGCCACTCAGTTCCTTGGCGGCGACGGCCATTTTGTCTCTGTTGGGTCTGGACCGCCAGAACGGTTGCCTGTTGTTCACATTGGTTTTTAATGGGCGGATCTGCCACCAGGGGCCACACTGATGTCACGGTATCCCACACAGACCCCACTTCCTGCTGTGGCTGTCCAGCAGGATGAATGGAGTGTGAATCTCCAGGCTGGAAACCGTCCTGAATAAGAAGAACATCTGGAGAGCTGAGACCTGATCCAGGGAGGGGTGGGAGGAAAAGAGAGAGGGAGAAGGGAGGAGAAACAGGGGGGAGTGGGAGGAAAGGAGAGAGGGAAAGAAAGACAGCGGCGGGGGAGTGAGGGGTCCAAAGGGAGTGAACGAGAAAAGGGGTTTCTGGAGATGACTAGAAATGTAGAGAGAGCCCTGGAGAGGAGGCAGGAGGAGGGGAAGAGAGCCCTGCTATCCAGGGAGAGGGCTCTGCTGCTGGGCTCTGCTGCTGGGCTCTGCTGCTGGGCTCTGGGGCTGGGCTCTGGGCTCTGCTGCTGGGCTCTGGGGCTGGGCTCTGCTGCTGGGCTCTGCTGCTGGGCTCTGCTGCTGGGCTCTGCTGCTGGGCTCTGGGCTCTGCTGCTGGGCTCTGGGGCTGGGCTCTGCTGCTGGGCTCTGGGGCTGGGCTCTGCTGCTGGGCTCTGCTGCTGGGCTCCAGGGCTGGGCTCTGCTGCTGGGCTCTGGGGCTGGGCTCTGCTGCTGGGCTCTGGGGCTGGGCTCTGCTGCTGGGCTCTGGGGCTGGGCTCTGCTGCTGGGCTCTGCTGCTGGGCTCTGCTGCTGGGCTCTGGGGCTGGGCTCTGGGCTCTGCTGCTGAGCTCTGGGGCTGGGCTCTGGGCTCTGGGGCTGAGTGTCCAGCTCCCACCATGGAGAGGGTTGATTCCCCCCCCCCCCCCCCCCCCCCCCCCCCCCCTTGCAGTTGGCGTGTCCGTTTGTCATGGCTCTTATCTGGCTGTCATTACGCGTAACACAGAGCAGATGGCCCGGAGCGCTCCACCTCCTCCCCCTCCTCCTCCTCATCCTCCCACTCCTCATCCTCATCCTCCACCCACTCCTCCCCAGCGTTAACCCCGCGTGGGCCGGTCAGATGGAGAGCGGACACCGAGGGGTTACGTAACGCCGGCCCGACTCAGCAGAGAAAACAGCGCCGAACACACATGGCCGCCCCATGCAAAGGGGTCAACGTAGACTGACGTGGAAAACACCAACGACCCCCCCCCCGCCCCCCTTCTCCCCCCTTCTCCCCTCTTCTCCCCTCTTCTCTCCTCTTCTCCCCTCTCCTCTCCTCTTCTCTCCTCTTCTCCCCTCTTCTCTCCTCTTCTCTCTCCTTCTCTCCTCTTCTCTCCTCTTCTCTCCTCTTCTCTTCTCTTCTCTCCTCTTCTCTCCTCTTCTCTCCTCTTCTCTTCTCTTCTCTCCTCTTCTCTCCTCTTCTCCCCTCTTCTCTCTCCTTCTCTCCTCTTCTCTCCTCTTCTCCCCTCTTCTCTCCTCTTCTCTCCTCTTCTCCCCTCTTCTCTCCTCTTCTCTCTCCTTCTCTCCTCTTCTCTCCTCTTCTCTCCTCTTCTCTTCTCTTCTCTCCTCTTCTCCCCTCTTCTCTCTCCTTTCTCCTCTTCTCTCCTCTTCTCTCCTCTTCTCTCCTCTTCTCCCCTCTTCTCTCCTCTTCTCTCCTCTTCTCTCCCCTTCTCTCATAAACAAAATGCACAGTCAGTGGAAACTCGAACAGACGTGCGAGCGCAATCAACACGCGTGTTCTCTGTGGCAAACACACACACGCGGACACGGTGATGTAGCACTGGGGAAAATGAGCAGCCATTAGGTCGATGCTCTGGGAGAGCAGTGCCGTCTGCAGCGGAGGACGCCCGTTAAGAACAGACGACCGGGGAGAGGGGAGAGGGCCATGTCATCACGGCCGCAGAGAGGACAGAGTGGACAGAGAAGACAGAGAGGAGACAGAGAGGACAGAGAGGAGACAGAGAGGACAGAGAGGAGACAGGGAGGACAGAGAGGAGACAGAGAGGACAGAGAAGACAGAGAGGAGACAGAGAGGACAGAGAGGAGACAGAGAGGACAGAGAGGAGACAGAGCGGACAGAGAGGACAGAGAGGAGACAGAGAGGACAGAGAGGAGACAGAGAGGAGACAGAGAGGACAGAGAGGAGACAGAGAGGAGACAGAGAGGAGACAGAGAGGACAGAGAGGACAGAGGAGACAGAGAGGACAGGGAGGACAGAGAGGACAGAGGAGACAGAGAGGACAGAGAGGAGACAGAGAGGACAGAGAGGACAGAGGAGACAGAGAGGACAGAGAGTAGACAGAGAGGACAGAGAGGACAGAGAGGACAGAGAGGAGACAGAGAGGACAGAGGAGACAGAGAGGAGACAGAGAGGACAGAGAGGACAGAGAGGACAGAGAGAGGACAGAGAGGAGACAGAGAGGACAGAGAGGACAGAGAGGAGACAGAGAGGAGACAGAGGAGACAGAGAGGACAGAGAGGACAGAGAGGAGACAGAGAGGACAGAGAGGAGACAGAGAGGACAGAGAGGACAGAGAGGAGACAGAGAGGACAGAGAGGACAGAGAGGAGACAGAGAGGACAGAGAGGAGACAGAGAGGAGACAGAGAGGACGGGGGGGGGGGGGGGGGCACGGCATGGATCCACCGTCGCCAACGCGCGCCCAGGTCAAGGCTGGCGGAGGCGCTCTTATTGGACGCCCCTGAAGGCCTATTGACACTGATTGGAGGAGACAGTCTGGACCAAGGGAGGTGGTGGTTTCCCGGGCAACGGGCATTGTTATGATTCCAGTTTGTCCTGTGATGTCATGGTGCTTCTCAGGGCCTGGGACTCCAGCCACCCCCACGGTCTGCTCTCAGACCTCCCACTGGGCCCGGACATACACACGTCCGCGCACGCACACACAGACATGTGCACACACACATACACACATGTGCACACACCCACACACACACACACACACACACACACTCCGTGTACACACACACGCACACACACACACACACACAAACAATTTTAATTGCACACCCATGTTAGCATAATATTTACCATACAAAATATACAGTAATGATGCATTTCCATATTTCTTTCTTAAAAAACGTCTTTCCAAATCTCTTCAAGACTTTGCAATAGCTGAGGCTCAGGTTTAAAGAGTGCTCGTGAAATGGTCTTGTTCCGCAGCCCGTCACCTCTTGGAGACGTGGAGTCTGAGCAGGGAAAACTAAGACGGCCTCTGCCCCAGCACATCGCTCTCTGGGCTCGGCTCGTGTTGACTGATTCTCCCCCTCCAGGCCGGGCCAGCACTGACTGATCCTGTCACCGTTGGCAACGTGTGTCTCCACATGCACAGTCACTGGTCTCCTCCCGACACCAATAACCCCCCTCCCACACACACACACACACACACACACAAACACATACACACACATACACATACACACACCACAATCCTTTAGCCCTGAGGTAGCATACTCCTATCCCCGCCCCAGATCCAGAACTTCCCTGCTGGCTAAAGAAAGGTGGTAGAACAGGCCATGTGGAGAACAAGAACACACACGTTCAACTAATGCTTTAATAACAAATAATTAGATCTGCTCTCAATAAATCTGAACGGTTGATTAGTGCCCACAAGAAGATTTTAGGTAATCACTCAAGGCAAGTTTGAGGCCATGAGTAATTCAAGTTTTTTTGTTTTGTTTTGTTTTTATCTGTGATTTATGCTTACCATTTTCATCGATAGATTTGGGAAATCCTAGCATCGTAAACAAATAAGGCCCAGGTCCAAGTCAAAATGAATCCTGAGTCTAAGCTAGCGTCAGCTTGGCCCAAGACAATCGTGTAAAAGCTGAAGCCTACAGCGGGTGAACTCTACTTGGGAGCCCTGATCCTGTACGTGCTGTCATAAATTCCTCTTGCCAGTAAATACTCTGTCCTCTTGGCAGCTGGTGATTGACGACCACTTCAAACCAGGGCTGTTTTCTGGGTGAGCGGCTACGTCTTGGGAGGAGACAGCGTGTAACTCATGCCCCCGAACCTAGCCCGGAAGCCAGGGCCATAAATCAGGAGGGGAGGGGCCATACGTGTGCATGCTTGGTGCCCCCCAAAGACTCCCCAAGATGGGTTAACCCCCTCACTGCCCCGGCATCTCCTAGCTCCCTTTCGGGCTGGGGGCGCTCTCCCCCAGCACCAGGACGCAAGGCCCTGTCTGGCTTGCTGAACTTTACAGGGGCCGCTCCG
>CM030184.1:715506-718006 GCA_017639675.1 Aplochiton taeniatus
TGCAGCAGCAGCGCTCCCAGACACCCCTCCCCCCTCGCCCTCCCTCGCCCCCCCCCCCACGCCCCCCCTCGCCTGCTATCTCCACAATCTTCCACCAACAAATGTACTGTATATTTAAAGACGCCTGGGTCCTCCAGAGAGCTTTGGATTCTTATTAGAAATGACAACTCCTCTAAACAGAGTCTGTGAGTGCCTCCTTGCTCCAGAGCGGGGGTGGGGGGTCAGAGGACCCCAGAGACCCTGAGTCTCAGGCTCTCAGCTGCGGTTCTGTTTAGCTGTCCGGCGCCCTGCCTGACGGAGGTTTACATTCAAGCCTCTTTTCATCCGTCTGACTCGTGTGTTGAGCTGAACCGACCTCCTCCTAATCGAAAACACTCCTGTGGAGAAACCGACCAAAGACCAGGGCCAAGCCAATCAGGCTCTGCCTCTCATTCTGAGGACTGCTCCGTCTTCACAAACCTGCTGCTGTTATTGTTTTGCCATTGTTTGTTTTTAAGAAGGAGGAGAAGCTATTCCAGGAAGTGTTGATGCTGTTGTTGCTGGGGTTCCATGCTTGTTCTTGCCTGGCAGCATGTGATGGCCGTGGGGCCGGCTGCAGGTCCAGGACCCAGTGACAGCAGGGAGATGCAGGGAGGGGCTCTAGGCCCGGGACGCTGACATGGTCAGACAGGGGTCCCTCAAAACACACGCACACCTAAGAAAACACCGAAGGGAGTGTGAATAGAAAGTCCGTGAGGTCCCAGGCAGTGGGGAATAAACCAGGCTGGCAGGCGGAACGTGACTCAGAGTGAGACATGGAGAGACAACGGTCTGATGCTTATCCTGATGAAGAGCACCCTGCTAACACACACACACACACACACACACACACACACACACACACACACACACAAGCACACACACGCGCACACACACACGCACACACACAAACACACACACACAAACACACACACACATACACGCGCACACACAAACACACACACACACACACACATGCACACATGCACACACACAAACACACACACACAAACACACACACACACAAGCACATACACACACACACACACACACACACATACACACACACACACACACACACACACGAGGGAGCAGGCATTTCTGTGGGCTGCCGGGCCTCTTTAGCGGTCGCTGTAGACGCAGACGCAGCCAGAAAGAGAGTGGCACGGAAACAAGGTCCTCATTAGCACAGATGATTCAGCCCCTTTTCACAGGCCATGTGTGAGTGTGTGTGTGTGTGTGTGTGTGTGTGTGTGTGTGTGTGTGTGTGTGTGTGTGTGTGTGTGTGTGTGTGTGTTTGAGAGAGAGAGAGAGAGAGAGAGGGAGAGAGAGAGAGAGAGAGAGAGTGAGAGAGAGAGTGAGAGTGAAAGAGAGTGAAGAGTCACAAAGACAAAACATATTTTACAGGTTGTCACAGGACCAAAGGTCACAGCCCCTGAAGTCATTATTCAGGACCCTAATTAACTTCCTGTATGCCATACCACAGGTATGTTTTAATGGTCGCCAGGGGTCAGAGGTCACCAAAACAGGCTACCATGACACGTCGAAACGCCCCACCGTCGGAGCTACTGTCTGCATCGATATATAGGAGGAAGACTTGATGGAGAGACAGAGAGAGCGACGCTAAGCTAGGAGCCAGTGCAGCACTGGAGATCCAGCTGCTCCATGCCAGAGAGAGGGGTTTCCCTGAAGCCTGTGTGTTTACTAAGCTGCCTGCCATGAGCAGTCACCTCACCATAATGAGGCCCGCGGAGGGATGGGAAATGGCTTTCAGTGCCTTCGGTAACATGAGTCCAGAGCCGCACCCACCACCCAGCGCGCTCAGCACCTGAGACATTGTGGGACTGAGCCCCCCGAACCCCCCCCCCCCCACCTCAAGCCCCCCCGACTCCACGCCCCAGTTCCATTAAGAGTGCCAGCGCCGAGAGGAAACACCCACTTCCTCCACATTCCTGAAGGATTTTCCGCACAGCCAATAGTAAACAAACGAGGGGAACAAAGGAGGGACCAGTGAATGTTATTTCCTCCGAGCAGTAAATCAAACTGGAGCTTTCTTTTATGGAAAAGGAGAGGTGTTTACCAGTAGGGGTAGTGGGTGAACAAAGGCCCCTATGAAGGCAGTCTCTCCCCTGCCCTTCCTCCACCCCGCGGCCTGCTCGCCTGCCCACATACACCCACAACCTGGCACAGCCGGAGGGGGAGGGAGCCCTCCTTAGCAGCTCTCAGCATGGGAAACTCTGGGGTGTTCCCTGATTCATGTCCAAACCTGGGCCTGAACCTGAGGAGAGGCTGTTTGTGTGTGGGACTGATATGGTGATGTGCAGAGATAGAGAGGGACTGTCAATCAGAGAGAAAGACAGACAGACAAACAGACAGACAGGCAAACAGACAGTTAGATAGGTAGACAAGTAGGCAGGCAGACAGACAGATAGTGAGACAGTTAGTAAGGTAGACAGACAGACAGACAGACAGACAGACAGAC
>CM030184.1:728006-920506 GCA_017639675.1 Aplochiton taeniatus
TCCTTCAGAGGGTTCTGGAAGCTTCCATAGCCTCTTTGACCTGTCAGGCTCAGTTTGAAATACTATGTGCAGTCCTTTTAAATACTTTTCCGTGATTGATGGAACTTGAAATTGCTCCCCTAAGTACAAAGCAGGCAGGCAAACACTAAAGGTAAACACACATTTGAAACGACTAGGACTCTCTGTGCCCTTCTGCAGATCCTCCTCTTCACTCCTCATCCATGAGAAACCATCTTAAACTAGATACGGGACTTCATTGGTCAAATCCATAGAGTTCTGGGGTCGTTCTAATTTAGATTAAGATCAGGAAATATGAACCCCATCTCGACTTCTTAACAGTCAAGGATAATGACAATAAGGGCAGAGAGATATTCAGACAATTGAGCTGGGTTGGACTTGGAAACCACACTGGAGGATTCTGAGGCACGCTTTCCTTTCACACCAAGAATGTTCATAGAACTATTTCTACCAACACAGCACGTGTGACATCACTTTTCTGAAGTGGGGGCATGCAGTTCCTTCCAAAGGGTTTCAGCTTCACTTCTCCTGACAATGCCCACCTCTAACCTTGGAGCCTCCTGGTCTCCTGCCAAGGGAGATGACATCACTTCCTTCTGGAACTCTGACGGGCGCTTAATCACCAAAAGGCCCAGAGCAACAGAGCTGGGGAGAAAGAAAGAAAATCTCGTCATAACGATTATAATGATACCCCTGCACATAATGAGTACAACCCACGGGCCACGATACATAACAGCAACGCCTGGGAGCTGTCAGTGCAGTCAGCCTGGCGGCCACGGCGCAGACCTTCAGGGCTAACCAAAGGCACATGTGAACACATTGTTCTGACGTTAGTCAAAGAGGAGGGCTAACTGAGTTCTAAACATTTCAGACGCCTGCCCCAAATCTACAACTGCACTAGGTGAACTTTCATCAAACAATATTGCACATAACAAAAAAGTTAAGCTCTCTGGAAATTTGCATAATTGCAGAGCCTTACCTCTATTGTTTGCCAGCATGTAATTAAGTGTTTTTCCAGCCTGCGCCTTCATGCCAGTTAACTCTGGGTGTGTACATGCGCCGGGTTACAAGTCTGTGTGGGTTGAGGATGGCTGAGTAATGAGAGGAGTTGATTGATAGAGATTTTCCAGTGAATGACAGACCCTATCTGCAGGCCAGACAGGAGTAGAGATAGGAGAACAGGCCCTGCCATAACACTCACACACAGCCCTCTTCTGGCTGTTCTCCAGTCCCTATCTCACTCATCACAAGTACACATAAACATCTTTCTACACCTCTCGTCCGTCTGAAATGGGTCGACGTGCTGCAAAGTATACACCCAGGCGATGACTCATCCAAACTGTTATATGCAGCTAGAGTACATCCTGTCTCATATGGACCTCAGGCTTAATAAAGGAAGGAGAAGGCTGGAAGAGGAGTGGGCCGTTGTTGAGGCGCTGTGTACTGTCAAACCTATTCCAACACACAATGTGTTGTTCTAACAGGACGCACAGGGCTTGAGCCACTTCTGAGAGAACGGCACTGTCAGAATACGAGTCCCACAGTTCATTAAAGAGCAGCCCTCGGTGTCTGGCCATGTGGTCTATGCGTAACAAACCGTGCCGTGCACTGGAGGGGACATGACGTGGATCACGCTGGGACGCGTCTTGAGTTGAGTGAGAAGGGAAATGTGGTGTGAGAGAGAGCGAAAGAAAACATCAGGGATGTAATGGGGGGGGAGTCCTGGAAGTGTTTGAACCAAAAAGTGGATTGTGGGGATGGATGGTGTGTTTCAGGCAGATGGTCCTCTGGAAGAACCAAACGGAACAGACCGACTGGCATGGCATGGTGATGCACCCGCGAGTGTGTGTGTGTGTGTGTGTGTGTGTGTACTCAATATGAGAGCGTTTACTAAACAGAGAGAAGTTCCTCTCCTACTCCATAATGGTCGCATAAAAAAAACTATAAATATATGTAGATTCAATAGCACATACTGAGGGAGGGTGAGAGGGGTGAGGCAGATGAGAATAAAGGAGAGTCTTGGGGTTGTTCGTAGGGAGGTGGTTTTTCATCCTGCAGTGTGAGAGGGACTGCTCCCTCGCTTTCCGATCCTGTTTTTACCGCTGATCTCATGCTAATTACATCTGGCCTCGTGTTCCTGTGAGGACACTAAGTAGAGGGAGGCCAGGTCCCTCTGCGCACCATGTTTTTCAAATCAGCCACCTTTCTTCTTTGTAACAGTCAATAATATCATTCTTAGTCATTTGGACTGATGTTGAAATCTGTGGGGGGGAGGAGGGGGGACCAGCTGTCTGGGCTCACAGCACAGTTCCACTTCCTTCTTTTCCCTTCACTATTATCAGTTGGAATGAATTTACTCCACATGAAGCTGTCATGAATAAACGAAAGTATTTTACTAGTTATGCCACCAAAAGAGTGTAACAGAATTTTGCCACATGAAATGATACATATGCCTGACATGCCTAATGTTTATCACACACAGAGAGGGTAAGAGACAGAAAGATAAACAAAGTGAGACTGACAGAACAGACAAATCGACAGAAAGAAAGACAGACAGAAAACATAGACAGATGTGTTTTCATTCAAAAAACTGCGGTAACCAGTCACAATCCAGGAACTCCTCTCTGCATGTGACTCAAACCGTGGACAATAGAGACCTCTAGTGGTAAGAAGAAGAGGACAGACCATATCCAGGAAGGTAGTCTCGCGGCCATGGCTCCAAATCTCGTTCTTTCAAACTCCACCGGGAGTCTGGAGACTTTCCTATATGATTCCTCTCTTCTTTAGGGCCTTACAAATCAGAAGGCACGCGTTTGATCGGTACTTAGAAACGTCACTCACTCTTTAGAGAAACCCTCCCCATTTTAAGACCCCCCCCCCTCTTCCTGGTTTGTGTGCCTCTTTTCCAATATGGGAGTGCACCTAGGCAGTAACACACCTGTCATTGAAACTCCGCCCATTTCAATATTTGATAGGCTCTTTTTAAATGGTAACATGTTGCTAGTCTCTACCTCCTTGATACAGACTTTGACTGTAAAACCTTCCCCGGCCTTTGAACCAATGTGTAGAAAACTGGGGCCGAGGCTACTAGGAAGGCAATATATACGTCTCCTTAATACCCATCGCTCATAAATATGTTATTATGACCCCCAAAAAATTAAACATGCCTTATTACACTGGTGGTTCCTAGAGTTTAAACCTCAAAACCCTTACAATAATTAATTGTACCAAGGTCACAGAATGGATATGGATGTTTGTAATTGCTTTTTATAATCTAGTGAAATACAAAACATGAACCTGCAAGTACTAATTATAGGCTGCAAAATACACAGAGCAATAGATGAAGTTTATTGTTTTTATAAATCTCGTGAAGCATTATATAAGTTAATGCTTTAATACTTTATTATACTTTAATGTTGCTGCCTCAAATATGGAATCACAAAAGAAAAGCTGTCTTTTTATTACTGCTGAAATTAGGCACAAAATACATATTTGATTCGGTTTGATTTCGCTAAAATACACTGGCTTGCAATAAACTGACACCAAACATACATAGTCCCAGGAGGATGTGGTGGTCTTACTTTGCAATTACCTATAACCTGAACAATGATGGCCTTGGCGCAAGGCTACACAATCCCCCACCACCCCACCCACAGGATTCTTGAACGGAATTTATTTATTGTGAGGACGTTTTATTATACAAGACGCAAGTTCAATACACACACTGATGTTTTTGCTGGCGGCATCACACGATTCTTATAGACAATGTTTTTGTCTACTTTTGATAGCTGATCGCTTTCATTTTCTATTTCACTGCCCCACATTTTAGTTTTGTGTGCTAACAAAAGTACTGCTCCAGGTGAGGCTCGAACTCACAACCTCGGCATTGCTTTGCAATGTACTGTCATATAAGTACCGCGCGCTAACCGATTGCGCCACTGGAGCTCCATCGCCCTATGCTACAATTGGGTTTAAGAGCACAATTATCCAGAAAAGCACGTTAACACTAACTTCTCTTGATATTATAATAACCTATTTTTGTGTTGAGCAAGAGCATCGACCGTCACCCATGCAGTATCAGATTGACAAACTAAACAAATAAAAAGCTTGTTTCTTATCTTTCAAAGCTACTTAAACTGACCAGCGGTAGCTAACGCTATCTGTCGTTAGCATAATTGCTAGTTGCTTGACTCCGAATCTTAAAAATGCTAAACACCCAATGTATTTTTACTTAATTGGGTAACAATATGCTACTAACTATACTACCCGTAAATACCAGGAAAGACTCCTGTGTCGCAGTATTGTGGCTCGTGAGCCATTTCTATCGAGGAAAACCTATTACTTTCATAAATCCTTACATTAACCAGGTGATACCGACAGAGGACGCTGTGGAATTGTAGAAGTTGCATCCTAAGACAAAGAACAAAACTAGATATACAGGACAAAATCACAGCATTGTTATTTTTTATGGATACTTTGGAATATTTCCAACTGTACAATTTCCCACCTTTCTGACTACAAAGTGCTTGGGCCTGGAGACCATAAGTATTTTCTAAAAACATAAACAATTGTTTAATAAGGTATTAGACCTTGTCCCTTGACATGCTGTCTTTTCAAATCTGTGTTTTAGATCTAGAAAGTCACTATTTTGAATTAACATGACCTAGCCTACAAGTGGACAATTATCATTTGTAATCTTAAGTATACCTATCTAGTTTATACATTTTAAAATAGATTTTAATATGAGTCAGGGTTACAGTTCATGTAGCGCTCTTTTGTGGTCCCTTTAGTAAGTCCTGTTTACTGAAGTGTCAATGTTCACATGATTACAGCCACCACTAGTTAACTTATTGTGAGAATGACAGCAACCACTGGCACCGAGTAGTGCGGGGTCCGCAAGGCTGCTTTTTCATCTCCAGCTCTTTCCATAGAGCTGTGGTCTTTCTTTAAAGTAAACCAAGTGAAAAGACAGGAAAGAATTGTTTCCGACCATTGAACTGAAGATCTTTATATTCTTGTTAATGCTGTTTGGGGCGTGATAAAAAATAAGTCATTTTAGATAAAAAGTTAAATAATGTGACTTTTTCGTCTGCTCTTTTGGCAGCGTATGTGTTTCAATGCAATCGTTTGCTTCCATGTTGATTGATGGAGATCTTCCAGTGAATGGCAGACCGTATCTGGTCAGGCAATGACCCCCCTCCCCCCTCCCAGAGGTAAAAGTAAAACAACCTATCACTGTTCTTAAAGGGCTCCTCCTCCACTCATATCTGGCACTCAGTTCTCCTTTCTAAATCACTATTGTTTCCTAGTCTCTGTTGCACACAGGAAAAATCCCAGAAGACAAAGTAGTTTGATATGTGGAAGTTGAGTAGATTATAAATATTATTTATATATACGTAAGATTATTTTAGCAATTATGTCTGGGAACGCTCTTCTGGTGAATGTGGATAAATGGGTAGCAGAGAATGAGAATGCTTTCCTGCCTCCCGTGTGTAACAAGCTCATGTGAGTAGCTTGTTTCACCTACTTGAGGTTCAAATAATGTCATTGCTCCATCAGTAGTCAGAGTTACTGATTACACAATTTGCAATCAATAGCTCTGATTTCTAAAATTGTATCTGATCTGCTTACCAAAACAAGTTGTATTATTTAGAGCATGATGTTTCTTTGTTGTCTTCCCACCCTTACCCATAGGCACTTTTGTCAGTTGAACATCATGTTTGTTGGCGGTCCCAATACCAGAAAGGACTACCATATAGAAGAAGGGGAGGAGGTAAGAGGAAAACAGGGCTGCATATAAGTATGATTGCATTTGCACTGTCATCAAAATACTGCAAAAGGTTGACTAATCAATGACATTGCCCACAGGCTACTGTACAGCGATCACTGCGCTATGGAAGACTGTCCGAAATAGGACTGCTGTTCTGTAACCTCTCCACCTAGCACATAAGTCCTTGTTTGTCTTCAGGTTCATGTGCTCGTCCCCTCTCACACCTGGACCGTCTGGGGGCAAATTCCAGGCCGGTGTTGAAATGTTGTCTTATGCTCAACTCCGTTTACCCTGCCTGCTAACCGTGCCACAGAGTCCTTGGTGGAGTTTGTAGAGTCAAAGTCTACAGTATATTGTCCTTTCCTCTTGAACCACTCCCCTTTTCCAAAAGCCTGGTAGGCTCAAGCATGGCGTAGTTAAAACCTGAATAATCTTTCCCGTTGATCAGAAAATGTACATCTAATTGTCCTCAAAGATGGTTGTGGTGTGAAGTAAAATGGTAAAGCTGGATACCGTAAGGTATTATTTGTTTTACATAGTTTACAAGGTTTTTGGTTATAATATCAGACCACTGGATGTCAGCATATACATGTATTCTATGGCCAGAGGCCTCAAATGATGCAGTGGTCCATGTTGATGTCATTGTAGTTATGACAGGGACACATGATGCTGTGGTCCATGTTGATGTCATTGTGGTTATGACAGGGACACATGATGCTGTGGTCCTTGTTGATATCATTGTGGTTATGACAGGGGGCATTCCCATGCATATCACCAAAATGGTGTGCATGACCGTACCATTCCATTTTTGGTAACTGTAGCAACTTTAAATGAGAAAATTATATTTGTGCTTAGCTGTTCTACCAGGTGAAAGGAGACATGTGTCTGAAGGTGGTTGAGAATGGAAAGCATAAGGATGTTCACATCAAAGAGGGAGAGGTGAGAACTGTTGATGTTTCAGAGTTACTGAAAACATTTATTTATATATATATATATATATAGCAGATATCTTTCAAATAAAACCCCACTGCTTGTCAAGGATATCATTTTCCAGACTTTACCCGTGTTTTTTAAATTCATACATCGTGCTGTGTGTGTGTGTGTGTGTGTGTGTGTGTGTGTGTGTGTGTGTTGGTCAGATGTTCCTGCTGCCAGCCCGGATCCCCCACTCTCCACAGAGACAGGCCAACACTGTGGGCTTGGTGGTAGAGAGGAGGAGGCTGCACACTGAGACTGACTGCTTAAGGTACCAATCCTTCCATCCCCTTCTCCTTAGGGCCCCATCCACTCTGGAGAAGAGGCTGTGAATGTTGCCTGGTTGTGAAAGACTTATTATAATCTGCTTGGTGCTAACATTTGTTCATACTTTACTACTTTATTTAAAGTATGATATATTTCATTCATATTGGCATCAGTCCTATTCTGCAAGATGACAGGCATACTCTTCTTTTTCAGGTACTATGTGGACAACTCAACAGACATCTTGTTTGAGAGATGGTTCTACTGTGAAAACTTGGGCACCCAGCTGGTGCCTGTCATTAAAGAGTAAGACATTGTTCTTAGATGAAACCAAATAATAAAAAAGTAACTTATCCAACTAACCTATTTACTGGTGACACCCTTCCAGGTTTTTTGCTTCAGAGCAGTACAAAACAGGCAAACCAAACCCAGGTGAATACTTTCCCAGGTGACACAAGTGTTTTGGTTTTTCTTCTGTTGTTACTGGCCTTAATATTTGTTGTGTGCCTGTGTTTCTCTAGAGGAAGTTTTCAGAACCCCCCCTTTCCAAATGAGCACCATGCATGTGATGACCCCCTTTTGCTTCAAGGACTGGGTGGACCAGCAGAGGCCAGCCCTGGCAAACGGGCAACCCCTTGACATGTTCGGAGCCCAGTTTGAGACGGAGGTAAAAGCTGGACAACACCCAGTAAATGGGGGGTGGTTAACTCTATAGAAGATATTTTTGTTATTATATATTATTTGTATAGTTCATTTAACAACACAGAATCTCTTGTGCAATTCAGTCACAAGATAAAAACACATAAATACTTGAAAAAGTGTAAAAGTGCTAGAATTGTATTAGTGGAGGAGTTGAACATCTCAAATAAAAAAACAAATGTGCAGGAATTCATTGACATGAATATGATGCTGGTCATCATGACATTGATGGTGATGCCGTTGAAGATGAAGGTGACCTTTCTAATCCTCTTTGATAGACGGTGCTGTATGGGCCTGGGCTGACAGAGACATGCTCACCAGAGAGTGACGTGTGGATATGGCAGCTGGTATGTGTGTGAGCCTGGACGTGTACACCGTTCCTTCACTGGCACTTCCCCCCGTCTGTCCCTGATTAACCTTCCTCCTTCGGCCCCCTCTGTTTCAGGAGGGATCCTCAAGCGTAACTTTGGACGGACAGGAGTTGTCTCTCTCTGCTGGAGACAGCCTGCTGATCCTTGAACAGAGCCGGTGAGTAGGGCAGGAGCTATAATAGGAGATTAGGATGTACCCACACAGTGGAGCACATGACATCTACAATGGAGAGGGGGGAAACAGGCCTGTGCTTGACCCTTGTTCTGTGTGACTTTTAGGTACCAGTGGAAGAGGGCTATGCTTAACCCTTGTTCTGTGTGACTTTTAGGTACCAGTGGAAGAGGGCTGTGCTTGACCCTTGTTCTGTGTGACTTAGGTACCAGTGGAAGAGGGCTGTGCTTGACCCTTGTTCTGTGTGACTTTTAGGTACCAGTGGAAGAGGGCTGGCGGGACTGTGGCCCTATTTGTTGTTCAAAACCCAGAACGGAAGCGGCCCTGATTATTGACCACACACACACACACACACACACACACACACACACACACACACACACACACACATACATAACATACATGCACAGACAGTGTCAAACTGAGAGAGGAGGCCAAAGAAGACATTCTAGAAATGGTAAAAAAAAAAAAAAAAGAGTTCTGAAAGGTAACTAGAGTTGTCAAGCTTACGTATGTCTACCTTTTAAAGATATCAATAACATCTTAGGATCTGTACAAAAATGTACAGGAAGCCAGTGCTGAGACACCAAGACACAGTATTTCTGTTTAGACCAGAATAAAATGTGTTGTAATAGTCAAATGTATAGGATATAAAAGCATTAGTCACTTTTCCAAGATCGGCAAGCAAAACTTAACGAACAGTTCCTGTAAAAGTTATCAATATGGTAGGATTTATTTGCTGAAAAACTGTATATTATACATATATAATATTTATATTATATATTTTTAATATATATTTATATATTTACTACTAAATCAAGTTGAAGGTAATCTCAGGTGCTGCATTATTGATGGAGGACAAACATATTCAAATTTACTTTGTGTTTTTTGTATGTTGTTCCCAGTATTTTTCTTTCGAAAACATCCTTTCAAAGAGAGAAATTAAAACATTTACAGAAAGAAAGGGGTTGTTCATCTACTGACACATCGACAGTTTTGGCTGGCTATATCAAAGAGGAAGTTTGTGTTAACACATCTAACTTCTTCCACTTACGTCAGGCACTTTGTCTATAGGCCTACTTTACTTCAGAGGTTACCAAACCATGGGCCACGGTGGTACTTTATAAACGATTATCAATGTAATTTGTTTAAAGGTGCAGTAGAGAGAACCAGGAGTGTGCACGCGAGGTGATTGACTGGCAGGTAACCATGCCTCCTTGCAACAACTGTCCTGATTGGTTAGAGATTGCCAGGCTTCTAAAGATTTGTTAGGCTGAATACAGGGCCTCGGCTCTCAAAGGGAGTGTATCTTCTCTCAGAGCAATTCATTTATTTATTTTGTTTAAATACATTTCTTCCCTCTCACAGTCAGGACTTTTGAGCCTGAATCTCTTGGTCAATTCTGTTTCCTCAGCTTGTTCACTTTGCTACTGCAAATTCTTTGATGGATTTTTTTCAGGTTCGAGTGTGCCCTGTAAATAAAAAATTAAATAAACAGATACATTTAAAAAAGCAGCAGAGAGGGCTGACTTCAGGAGAGGTCTGGCCCTAAGGGCAAAGACAAACAGGATCACAGCCTGGGCACTGGCCTTTCCAGAGGCCTCATCCGAGCTCTGGGTCTGCACCTTCCCAGAGGCTTTTTTCCAGTCCCCAGCTGTGGTCTCTCAGAAAATAAAAATGTAAAAAACATTTGAAAAAATATAAAGGATACTTGATGGGGATGTGACGACAGAATGTATGATGTACGTAGAAACACAACAATTACAGGAGCGAACACAGAGACAACGACAACAACATAACATGACAGAACAGTATATTAGCTTGCGAGCATTGACAGTATATTAGCTTGCTACCATTAACTGTATATTAGCTTGCGAGCATTGAGAGTATCTTAGCTTGCGAGCATTTACAGTATATTAGCTTGCGAGCATTGACAGTATATTAGCTTGCGACCATTGACAGTATATTAGCTTGCGAGCATTGACAGTATATTAGCTTGTGAGCATTGACAGTATATTAGCTTGCGACCATTAACAGTATATTAGCATTGACAGTGGTAATACACAGGGGTGCTTCTCAAGGTGGCCTGCGCTGTGGTATTAGGAACATACTTGTTATTATTCTAAATTGTTAGTTGTGAGAATTATGTATTAAAGAACGGTTCTAAACTTTATTATTTTGCAAGGGGGGAAGCTTCCACACCATGCCATGTGACATCCAACCACAACCACTGAAAAGAGGAATGAAACATTGGACAATAAAAAGGGGCGCGTAGTCGTGTATCTGCTGATGAATCAACCGTTTGGTCATTCCGATGGCATTAGAAGAGGAAACACTGCAGCACTTCCTCTACCAGATCACCACACTCATTTGGTTTACCCTCCTGGTGGCTGCTTTGTACAGCACAGAAGAAGAGAGGCCCTATTAGTTAGATTAACTGCTAAACCTTCAACGTGCTGAAGCTAAACACCTCAGAGGTTGTCTGCCTGCATTTGTCTTTGTGCAGCCTTACTAGTCTCAGAGTGGCATGCATCGTAACCATGGTGCCCTTCATATGGAGCAGATCAATGATACCTTCTTTTCTCTCTGAAACTAAAATAAATTCTAATGACCAAGGTGTGGCCGTGACAAGCGACAGTTGTTATAGATGTTGGTTTGGTCTAGGTAGGTGAATGACTAAGAACCAAGTCAGGCTTTAGAAAGTAATGATCTTCAATAAATGAGAGATAAGATGATAAGAGTAAGATCCCTTTCTGCAAGGAGGGTGCTGTTACAGTGATAACAGGACTAAGGATCATCCCATACATGCAGATCCTGCTGATCGCTTGAATTAATTTGGTCATTGAGTAGTTTAACAATTCTGGACGATACAAGGACAGAAGAGAACAGTTTGTTTATATACAGAAGATGTTAAAAGTAAACAAAAATAATGCAATGAAAGGTCATCACCTTAAACTTATGGCCCGTGATAATTCTGAGTTAATGTCGGAATAATTTCCATCACACAATAAATAATGTTTGAAATTGCACAGCAGCATAATTCTTTTAAAAACATGTATGCAACAGATCAGTAAATGGAATCAGGAAAGTGAACATAAAAAAAAAAGGTACTATCAATTAAAAAATATGAAATTCTATACGCAATATTCATTGAAATATTGCATCGTTTCCACCAATTAATACGTAATTGCACATTATGCACTAGAAAACTGATGTAATCCCTTCTTGCCCCTTCTAGTCCTTTCTTTCATCATGAAGTTCATTTGCGGTGTTTGGAACCGGGCACTATCTCACCAGGCTCCCCACAGAGGTTCAGTTGTCCAGCTGTATTCTCAGGGTGTGCTTGATGACTTGCTGCTCTGCCAGGAAGGCTGCCAGGGCCCAGGGCAGGGCATATTCCAGAGTCACCAGCCCTGCCAGGTTGTACCTGAAACCTGAGTAGTCCCAGGGACAAGCGCCCAGCATCGTCAACCCCACGCCCCAGCTAAACTCCCACAGGTAGATGAACAGGGTGTAGGCTATCAGCCGGAGGAGTATTGGGAGACGCTTTGCCAGCAACCGGGATCTCAGGAGCTCCAGGAAGTAGATGGCCAAGGCATACATGGGCAGGGCCCACAGGCTGGTGTGCCCTGCCAGCCTCCTGTCCTGGGTGTCCCACCAGTCACAGAGGGCGGTGAAGCCCACCTCGCACAGGCAGCCGTGCAGGGCGTAGACATAGAGTCGAGCCAGGAGGGACAGGGGGCGGTGGGACTCGCTGCCTGGGGGAGCCGCTGGGGCCTCTTCATCGTCATCTGAAGCCAGAGGAAGAGAGCAAAGAGCAAACAGCACCGCAGAGAAAGTGTGTCACCGTATTGATATTGCATGTTATCTTGTTCGTACACCAGGATGGAGAGTAGATACTGTGCACACAGACTATTTCCAAAGTATTTGAAAAATAGTTAATCATCAAATCATCATTAATCATCATTAAATAAAACTAGAAATATATACTACGGATGCTATTTATTGATCAGTTTATACAGTTCAAATTATAAAGATGTTATGTATTGGACAAACATAAATATAGTAATTCACCCAAGAAACATATAGTTTGTCTCTTGTAGAAACTTAAATCAAGCAATTAGAACCAAAAATAAATGATTCTGTTTAGGGTCCACCTTTAACAGCATTAGTGTAATTCCTCTTTTTATTTTGCTTATTGACCTCTACACATTTAGACTTCCTTGTGCTTGCTTCTTACTTAACTACAGAGTAGGAAACAGCTTCCAAACAGAAATCATCGACTCAAAAATACCCAAATCAAATTGTTTAACATTAGGTGTTTGAGACGCCTGTGAAAGTCTCACTGAAGATAATGTTTACTGTCCGGGCCCATTTGTCCCTCCTTACCGGTCTGATAGTGTACCTTCTGTCAAGCGGATTAGTTTGCTAGTAGCCCGGGCTTGGAGAAGCGTACGCTTTTAAAACACGCTTCATCATGATACACTTGTTTAAAAGTCATCAAATACAAGTGTTGCTGTCACTAGTGATTTTCATCAGGACGAAAAATGATGTGTACTCAGCTTGGGCCCAGAGATTAGAAATCCATACAGTCCCATAGCATTCAACCCTTACAACAGTGTTCCAATGATTTACCCCACAGTTAGTGGGCATCAAGGGACCTCAAACATAATCATTACTCTAGCTGTCAATTTCCAGTGAAACTTACCCCCTGGTTTACTGCCTAATGCCCTCCGAGCGTGAAGTGTTCTCGACTCCATACCTCAGGAGCTTATGGATCCCTGTGGCTTTGCATCTAATCCGGCTTGTCTGTCTGTCTGTCTGTCTGTCTGTGTGTGTGTGTGTGTGGGTGTGTGTGTGTGTGTGTGTGTGTGTGTGTGTGTATGTGTGTGTGTGTGTCCGTGTGTGTGTGTGTGTGTGTGTGTGTGTGTGTGTGTGTGTCCGTGTGTAGTAGCGGGGGTTCGATACCAAGCTAAACATTAAGCTAGTCCACGTTATCGAGAGAGACACTGATATCTTTGCTGCTCTAAGCCTACCTATGTGTGTGTGTGTGTGTGTGTGTGTGTGTGTGTGTGTGTGTGTGTGTGTGTGTGTGTGTTTGCATATTTATGCCTGTTTGCTCATAGGTCCATGCAGTATAACAAAGATAAACCTCACTAAAAGTGACTAATTTATTGTGTCAGTTGTTCTTGTGTTAGGCATTAAAGCTAATCAGAACTGGACAGAGAGAGAAACACAACCTTATGGTTACTGATAAGGGAGTGTCTTAAACTGATACTCCACTGTGTACCACTACACAACTACTATGGCTTACAGCACCATAACTTGTCAATCTTACTGAATTGACAGAAATATTTGAGTTGTGACAGGTGCCCTAGATATCAGCTATTAACCGATGGCTTGAATATGGGGTAGATAACATCATGTCATAGCCATGATAGGCGATGATAGAATTGTGATAATTGTACACAGTTTTATCTCTGTGGTATACACTAAGCAATGTTTTTTATTATTGTTTAATGCTATCATAATACTCAAACTAATTGTATTTTATGACCGTGAGGATGAAACTTAAAAGCTCTCCAACAATTATACCTATAACATTTCTAATACCAGAGATTGTGTGGGGTGGATCCTCTTGACCGCAAGTCTCTTGCGCATTGACTTTGTAACTCTGAACCACACCCATACACATTCAAACATGGATCGCGCAATATAAGCGTACTCTAGGGTGAAATATTGTGTGTTGATGAGCAGATGTTATGCCATGTCGCTGTGGTAATCATTAGAGACAATTTGTTTGCTCAGTGTGTAGTGTAATAAAGTGCAGAGCTCAGAGTCCACTAGCAAACATCCAGGGAGGAGAGCAGGGAGCTTTCAGACCAGACCGATTGTGTGGGAGTCAATGAACAGCCAGTCAGTAACTGATAGTTGCCTTTCTATATGTGTGCGAGTGCATCTGCAATTCAAATCAAATAAATAGGCATGTGTGAGTGCAAGCAGCGGTTTGTTTGTGTATTTGTAGGTATGTGTGTGGAGGGCTATGTGCAATGGTAATACACTTGAATTATTTTCACTACAAAACGTCATGTTTCAACAGGGCTGTCTGTCTGTACTCGCAAACTCTTTACAGCTTGCCTACCATACGCAAAAAATATGAAATAATACAGTTAGTGAAGTTATGTTTTTGATTTCTCGATTTCTTTCAGATTCTTTCTGGA
This sequence comes from Aplochiton taeniatus, assembly GCA_017639675.1. NCBI lineage: Eukaryota > Metazoa > Chordata > Actinopteri > Galaxiiformes > Galaxiidae > Aplochiton > Aplochiton taeniatus. The sequence goes on from CM030184.1 coordinate 742,497, forward strand.
TTGATTTGGCCCATAACGCTGTTCTATGGAATTCTTTACGTAATTTGTTCTATGCCCAGGAATGATGTAGGCTAACCCTTTGATAATGTAGTTGCTAAAAGTCAACACACTGCATGTGGTGCTGAGATGATTGTCACTAAGATATGCCGTAGTAGAAGGCATCATTGGTCATATGTGAAGGAATTTGTCTGTTTTTGCACATAGCAATCCTAAAATGAAATTTGTAATCTCACAAAATGTAATCAGTTCACACATCAATGCCAAGGGCTGATTTTATTGATTATTTTGTCCAAATTACTACCAGAAGGAGGAAGGATGATGAATGATTCATTGTGCTATATTGAATAAACAATACCCAGAAACATCACTTACATCATACACTTCTCTGAATATGATATGTGAACATTCTTTTGCTTGCTTGGATGCATACGAATTTGATGTGCTGCCCATCACCCTGACTTAGATCCACCCTTTCAGACTGTTTGAGGTTTTTGTCCTGAGAAAGTATTTTTGAAGCAAATGATATGAAGCAAAACAAATAAGTATGTTTGGAGCTAATGAAAATTAAAAGAAAAATTCACATTCCAAAACATTACAAAATGTTTCGTTATTTATTGTTGTTTTAAATCCCCAAACTATTTTAACTGGCAATAACTTCAAGCACATACCAGTCCTGAGAGTGTATTAGTTTGTAGAGTGTCTGTTTGTTTGAAAAATCACCAACACCGTACACGTCTTTCTAAAGCACAGTTTTTGTTACAACGCTGGCTCCTACTGCTACTCACTGCTGTCACTCCCTGTCATACTTTACTCTGTTGCTGCTCACTGAGCGTTTAAATATGACTGTGGGCGGGAATATAATTCAGAGCAACAGACCCAACTTTCCATATATTATCATGATAAACACAACAAGTTGTTAAACATATTCACACGTTGTCCTGACGGAAATACATATGGCACTTGGCATTTGCTTCATGCATTCGGGATTTCTGGACTTTGCCTTTCCTGTCTTTGTTTACCTGACACATGCTGAGAAAAATAAAAACACGATTTGTCTGTAAAGTCTGAGAATAGGTACAATGTACAAAAACTTGTGAAAGTGTTTTCGGTTCAAACAATTTGAGCAACAGTAGAGCAACACGTCTGGGCTGGTAAACTAGAATATCTCGTTCCACTGCCTGTCCAGACAAGACATCCTGCACCCCCCCCCCCATCCTCATGATTGTGGGCCTGCCAGTGAACCTGGTGGTCCTGTGCATCTTCTGCTGTTGGCTGTTGGCACCTTGTTCCTCCTTCGTTTTTAAAACCTTTTTTCCTGCTAGGAGCAGAACATAGAAATGATTAAGTGCACAGTCTGATGAATGTTACTGGGACAGATAGCCATTGATAGGGGCGGGGAGGAGGCAGGGGGAGAGATAGAATTTCTGTTAAATTATATCTACCGACAGACCTTGCATCAACCGTTGATTTGGAATTTCCCAAAAGGTGGCCCTGTTGTAATCAAGCTGCGTCATGTTGGGAGAATGGTGACATCATAACTGTAATACCAGCGGACATGAGCAACAACCGAAAACACACAAACTAAAAGGGCTTGTCTTAATGCAACGTAACCAATGTACCAGTGCCTGAGATTCGTAGTAATCGGTGCGGTCCTTATTCTGGCAAAGACCCACCCTTAGAGGAAGTCAGTTTTAAAGTATCTGTCTCAAAAAGATTTTGACACAGTCACCAGAGCGCAAACAAAGTACAACCAAAACAATAGACTACAACCCCTGCAGAAGAGAAGCTTAACAAAATATTCCAGGAGATCAAAGACTCTATTGAGCCCTGAGGGGAAAAGGCATCCTCTAGCTGCTGGTGGAACTCTGTCTTCAGGTGGAACATTTTCTTTGGTAAGTAAAGCATTCTTCAAATGTTGTGATAGTTGTCTTGCCTGATTACATTTGTTTGTTTAATGTTTTACAAGGTTTTTGGGCATGGCTCGTCTATCAAAATCTGCTTTTCTGATTGTTTCTAAATCTGTCACGAGAGCACTAAATGAAGGTTTAGTTTCATAGTCAGAATCACCAGGCTCACTCCTATATGAATGTCTCTGCTGGCAGGGACGAGAACGTTTTCTGCTTGCGCAGATGAGTCATGGGAAGTCTTTCACGCTAATGAACGTGAGAAAAACACTGTCATCCAAACAACTGTTAGAAGTCATGAAGTGCGTTTATTGAAGTTAACATTTTCCCATGTTATCTTACTTATAGCTGCCAAATATTATAGTGAATGTTTTATTTTTGTTAAGAAGTTTTGATGCTGTTGACCTCTAATGCTTGAAAATGAGGAAGCATTAAAAGATAAGGTTTCTCAACAAGTACAAATAGAGAGGAGGCAGGAAATAATTACAAAGTTTACGCCTTACACCAGCGTGGTGGCTCAGTGGTTAGCACTGTTGCCTCACAGCAAGAAGGTTCTGGGTTCCAACCCCACCTGACCTAAGGGCCTTTCTGTGTGGAGTTTGCATGTTCTCCCTGTGCCGGCGTGGGTTTCCTCTGGGTACTCCGGTTTCCTCCCACAGTCCAAAAACCATGCAAGTTAATTGGTGACTCTAAATTGCCCATAGGGTGTGAATGTGAATGTGAGTGTGAGTGGTTGTCTGTCCCTATATGTGTTGGCCCTGTGATAGACTGGCATCCTGTCCAGGGTGTACTCTGCCTTACGCCCTGTGTTGGCTGGGATAGGCTCCAGCCCCCCCGCGACCCTGTAAAACAGGATAAGCGGTAGAAGATGAGAGGGGGTAGAAGATGAGAGACACCTTTTTTTTCAACGGATGACCACTGAGACACTAGAATAGATTCAAGTATAATATATCTTTAACTTTTCTTACTGTATGATGTTCTTTTCAGAGGCTGTATGTGTTTATGTGCTGACACACTCCGTACGACTATAAAAACAGGAACAGGCAAATAAGTGTGAGAACACCCCTGTTTTCTGGCTAAAATAAATCAGTGAAAAAAGTGCATGTTACAATGGAAGTGAACTCCACGTCTGGGCTGATCAACAAGAACCTCTCGTTCCACTGCCTGTCCAAACAAGACCTGGTGGTCTCTGTCCTGCCCCCCATCCTCATCATTGAGATGATTGTGGGCCTGCCGGGGAACCTGGTGGCCCTGTGGATCTTCTGCTGTCGTTTGAAGGTCTGGAGACCCAGCACCCTGTTTCTCTTTAACCTGGTCCTGGCCGACTTTCTGCTGCTGGTCAGCGTGCCCTTCCGTGTCGACAACCTGCTCGAGGACGAGAACTGGAGGTTTGGCGGCGCCTGGTGCCGCATCAATCTCTTCATGCTGGCAGTCAACCGCTCGGCCAGCATCGCCTTCATGACAACGGTGGCTGTGGACCGCTACATCAAGGTGGTACACCCCCACCACTGCATCAATCGTATGACGTCGAACCAGGCAGGCTGGGTGGCAGGGTTTATCTGGACAGTGGTGGTCTCTCTGCGGCTCCCCCTGTTGACCAACAACCTCCTCAAGCAGCACGGCGCCACCTTCCTGTGTCGCAGCTTCAGCTCCTACACAAAGCCTCCTGCTGGCATCATGCTGCACTACGCGGTTTTCATTGGCGAGTTCTTCCTCCCGCTGCTGACTCTGCTGTTCTGCTCCGTCCGGATCAGCTGCATCCTGCACCGCCGGCAGATGGACAAGGAGAGGAAAGTGCAAAGGGCCGTCCGTGTGGTGGTCCTGATCGTCGGGGTGTTCATCGTCTGTTTCATGCCCGGAATCGCCACGGGGCTTACCACATTGTACATCCAGAAAGTCCACCCGGACGACTGTTTCAGCTTCAAGTTGGCCTCCCAACTCTTCAGCCTGTCCATTGGTTTCACCTATCTTAATAGCTGCCTGGACCCTGTCATTTACTGCTTCTCCAGCTCCATGTTTCGCAACGCCCTGAAGGCCTCCATCAACAAGCTGGGCGTGATGGAGCTGAGGCTGAGCCGACGTGGGAGTATGACCAGTGATGGCTGAGGTCTGCTGAGATCTAGACGCTAGAATCAGTGACCAGTGATGGCTGAGGTCTGCTGAGATCTGGACGGTAGAATCAGGCTCTTCTACCTCAGAAAGCCCATCTAGTTCCTTGTAAGGACCAAAGAGGAGAATTGATTCCCATGAGGGAAAATAGTCCTGGTGGCCAGCTCTTGGTGCATTATAATCCCATGTGATGCTGTAAATTATCTCATACTTATTTTGGCAAAAAAAAGATTAAATGTAATGCATTTGAAGTTGGACATTTAAGTTAATTACATTATGTTTTCCAGTTAGTTAAATATGTAGTATTTTGTTTTCTGCGCCACCTTAATTATGTGTGGCGCTGCAGTCAATTCAAATGTGTTGTACACGCAGTATTATTGTATATAAATGTTATATGGCTTTCTTTGCAGATATGCTATTTGTCTCTTATAACAGCATTGTAAATAATAAATAAAAATTTTTTTACGCCCAACCCCCAGTATAGCAGCTGTTGAATAAAATTAAATAAACCACACATTTCAAGGCCTCCTGTGCTTAATGTTCGTAATGATTCAACTTGGTCAATCTATCTCATTATTATCCTAATTTAGTCAGGGCAACCTACAATATGTTTAACAATTTATTCCGTATTACATGGTAATACATTTGAAGTTGGCGTCAAGGGTATGCTGTTCTGAAATACTTCCCCTCCTAAGGTCATTTTTAAACACTCAATGAACATTCACGGATGGGGAGCAGATATCTGCAGATTCCCCCCGACAGATACTGAGAAACAGACCCAAAGTATAGGTGGAGGTGGGGTGGAGGCTGGGGTGGAGGTGGGGTGGAGGCTGGGGTGAAGGTGGGGTGGAGGCTGGGGTGGAGGTGGGGGTGGAGGCTGGGGTGGAGGTAGGTGGAGGTGGGGTGGAGGCTGGGGTGGAGGTAGGTGGAGGTGGGGTGGAGGCTGGAGTGGAGGTAGGTGGAGGTGGGGTGGAGGTGGAGTGAAGGCTGGAGTAGAAGTGGAGAGGAGGCTGGGGTGGAGGCTGGGTGGTGGTCAGTGGAGGCTGGGGTGGAGATGAGGTGGAGATGAGGTGGAGGTGGGTGCACATCAACAAAAGCAGGTAGCTACTTTATCTAGCTGATTGGCCAACACCAAGTGTTCAAATATCAGCAAAAAAAAGATTTGAAGATTGGAATCTCATTCATATCGAGACGTGACCCCAGGGTCAAAGGCTGCAGAAGTCACAGCGCCAAATGGGGCATGCAATGCATACAATATATTCATTACTTATATTCAGTACTTCAGCAGTACTAAAACCAAGTATCCATGGGTGACCAATAAATATGTCTGAGGTTTTGTTTTTGTTTAGCTTAGTACGGCCATCCCTTTGTTTTCCACACGCTAAATTTGATTTTAAAACATTGTCACGTAACTTACCTGCTCCATGCAAGAGGTGTGGTGTCACATGTGTTTACACTGACTCTCATCATGGATACACTCGAGATCTGAATCATTATTTTGGTTCTCGAAAAATAAATTGGACTTTAAATTAATAGAGTATGTTAATACTACAGCTTTCTGACACTGGAGTTCATTTTTGTATATATTTTTTTACATTCAGATTAGTCAATGTTTTACACTACACATTTCAATGTATGGAGATTACAGTGCACCAGATTCACACTTGTTTCATCAAAAAACTGAACAAAGCTATCGAATCTGTTATACTAACAGGAATGCTCAGATGGCCCTGGGGGGCAGTGAAGTGTACATATTAAAGTCTAGTTAGCCTATTCTAGCCCAAATGAGAACAGAATAAAAATAACTACCATCATGTCCATTCTTTCTGGGAAAAAGTGAACCCAGCTTTCATTTACTTGGTAAAATAAGTTATCTAGATAACTGTAAACTGGCGGTTGTAGCTAGAATGTGTTGCTATGGGAGATTACGTGGAAATAACTGCTCATTTTTACCACAAGATGGCATTGTTGCGATCATAATCACGAATTGAATACTGACTTTTATTCTGAAGTTTTCCCGGGTAACGCATATTGGGAAATACAAGACAAGCGAAGCCGACCATGATCTCTATGGATCCGACTCTCAGTTAATGAAACACTGAGTCTTTGATCAAAGTATTCAATTTAAACCAAGGTTGCTTCCATTAACAGGTGTGCGTGTATAGTTATATGTTTAGCTATATTATATTTTTTTATTAACATGTGTTTTTAAACTTTGAAAGGTTATATCAAGGACACATACAGTGATTCACTGCGAATCGGCTGAGTGCAATGATTCGATTCATCCATGAATCGCTGCAGGAAAGTAACCATTGTTATAAATAAGGTCGAAGCAGCCTTTCTTGGCTGAGTTTTTATGTTTTCTACAGGTTTGTGGGAAAAATAGAAAGGTGTTTGGGATATAATGAAAGAAATGGCAAGGTTTGTAGAAATGGTATATTTTTAATCTGCTAGCTTACCCAAGCTAGCTTTCTGGATATGTACTTAAAAAGTGAAAGACGAAAATAATAGGCTAACTCGACTAGCTAGCTAATAGCTAATTGCCAGCCGGCTATAGCTACCGTAAACTAGCACGCTACCACAACAAGCCTGTCACTAGGCCAGCATCTCCTTGTAAAACGCCTATTTGGCGTTTTAAATATTATCTCAGCTAGCTAACTAAGTAGTAAGTTTACTTCGCTTGTTATCTAACGAGATATTGTTTGCTTGCTGAGTTTTATCGCCAGCCAACTTTACAATTTCTTGCTACCTATCTAGCTAGCTAACAAACAAACGTTAGCTAGCTAACATAGTTTCCCCCGCTCTGGCAAAGTGTTGTCAAGCGTAGCGTTGTTGTGAACATCCTCTGTAACAAACGTTAGCTGTCTTTCAATGTATTGAGTAGGTAAGATGTCAAACTGAACGGAAGCCTGTTGTTTGATATCCCAGTTCATTCAAATACTACATTACAAGCTTTTAAGCCTGTTTGTAAGTGCCGATATAAGTAAATGACAGCCAGCAATGTTACCTGCCCAGTGCTCACACAAGGCTGCTGGCTTAATCTGTTATGACATTACATTACCAATGTGTCTACTATAATCCTCCTCTATCTTTATCAGGTTTGCCGTAACATTTGGTGCCTAACAGTTCTTATTATTTTATTGAAACGCAAGATAATACATTTTCTTTTGCGTTTTGTTTATCTTATTTCAGCATCATGCCTACCGGGCAACAACCTCAGAAACACTATGGCATCACCTCTGCCATTAGTCATGCACCCCCAAGGGACATAGACCACCAGTATACCAAGAAATTAAGCGACGCAATGAAGCCCTTTGGAGTGTTTGAAGATGAAGATGAACTGAATCACAGGTGGGACTTGTTTGGCACATTCACTTGTGCATTTCTTTGGTTGAATTAAGAATAGTATTCTGTGGGCATTTAAGAATGCAAGTTATATTTGAGTGGTAGACTAACAGTGCTGTTAATGTTTTATTCTGCTGTAAATTCCCACCAGACTTGCAGTGCTTGGAAAGTTAAATGCCTTCATCAAAGAATGGATTGCAGAAATTAGTGAAACAAAGGTAAGGGACCTTTGAAAATATCATTGGAAGCGTTGAATCCCAATGCTTGGCTGCCAAGACTTTGTACAATAAAGTGGTTATAAAGCATGAACATTTCGGGGTTTTTCCACCCATACTTATTTAAACCTTGACGTAGATTTAACCAATTGTCTTTGCCTTCCAGTGGAACGTTTTTGTTGTTCTTGTTGTTTTTTCAAGTGGATATGTTTTGCAATTTTTGTCTCTAGAATCTCCCAGTGTCTGCAGTCACAAATGTTGGGGGTAAAATCTTCACATTTGGGTCCTACCGTTTGGGAGTGCACACAAAGGGTATGTTTTGCGTGAACCTGGCTAACCTTGCCTAAGGTTCGGTGAGAGGTTTTATAATGAAAGTATGCTTGATTTTGCTTCAGGTGCGGATATTGATGCCCTGTGTGTTGCCCCGCGCCACGTGGAGAGGACAGACTTTTTCCAATCTTTTTTTGAAAAGATAAAACAACATGAAGAGATCAAAGATTTACGGGTGAGTCTCAATTTAGTACTGACATTCATTGTGGCAGTATTGGTCACCCGAACTGTGTACACCTCCATTTTGGTATTATGTTGGTGCCATGAACTATGTCTGTCTATACCATCATTTTGGTATTATGTTGATCACCTGAACTATGTCTGTCTATACCATCATTTTGGTATTATGTTGATCACCTGAACTGTGTCTGTCTATACCATCATTTTGGTATTATGTTGATCACCTGAACTGTGTCTGTCTATACCATCATTTTGGTATTATGTTGATCACCTGAACTATGTCTGTCTATACCATCATTTTGGTATTATGTTGATCACCTGAACTGTGTCTGTCTATACCATCATTTTGGTATTATGTTGATCACCTGAACTATGTCTGTCTATACCATCATTTTGGTATTATGCTGATCACCTGAACTGTGTCTGTCTATACCATCATTTTGGTATTATGTTGATCACCTGAACTGTGTCTGTCTATACCATCATTTTGGTATTATGTTGGTGCCATGAACTATGTCTGTCTATACCATCATTTTGGTATTATGTTGATCACCTGAACTGTGTCTGTCTATACCATCATTTTGGTATTATGTTGATCACCTGAACTATGTCTGTCTATACCATCATTTTGGTATTATCTTGATCACCTGAACTATGTCTGTCTATACCATCATTTTGGTATTATGTTGATCACCTGAACTGTGTCTGTCTATACCATCATTTTGGTATTATGCTGATCACCTGAACTATGTCTGTCTATACCATCATTTTGGTATTATGTTGATCACCTGAACTATGTCTGTCTATACCATCATTTTGGTATTATGTTGATCACCTGAACTGTGTCTGTCTATACCATCATTTTGGTATTATGTTGATCACCTGAACTGTGTCTGTCTATACCATCATTTTGGTATTATGTCGTTCAGTGTTTTGTCTTTGTTTTTTCAGGCCGTAGAGGATGCTTTTGTACCAGTGATCAAATTTAAGTTTGACGGAATAGAGGTAAGAGATTGTCAACAGAAATTCTCTCAGTCTGATCACTTTTAAATAAACCATTGCTGTTGTCAACGCAAGTGCTTTGTATGGTTTCGGTATATCATTGCGTTCTCTGTATTCTGCCTGGATAGATTGATCTCCTGTTTGCCAGACTGGCTCTGCAGTCCATACCAGACAATTTGGACCTGAGGGGAGACTCCCTCTTGAGAAACCTGGATATCCGCTGTATTCGCAGCCTGAACGGTACATAGCGTGGTTTAGTTGGCATTGAAGAAAAGTTTGCTTCGATTACAGCCCACATCAGTGGGTCACTATGGAGCTTGGAACTATTGGTAGTAATACAGTTGTTAATATATTATGTCATTTAAATTATGTTAAATAATATGATATAATACACAATTTCTTTCTTTTCAAAACTTAGGTTGCAGAGTGACCGATGAGATCTTGTATCTTGTCCCTAACAAAGAAAACTTCCGGCTGACCCTTAGAGCCATCAAACTATGGGCAAAACGTCAGTCTAAGACGGTCATTCCAAGATATTATATTGATAGTAATTAATATTACCAGCAGAGGGCATGAATATTGTACATTTTCCATGTAACAAGCGGCGACCCCCCCCCCCCCCCTCTCTCTCTCTGCTGTTCCCAGGTCGGGGGATCTATTCCAACATGCTGGGTTTCCTGGGGGGGGTGTCGTGGGCCATGCTGGTGGCCAGGACCTGCCAGCTGTACCCCAACGCTGTGGCTGCCACTCTGGTCCACAAGTTCTTCCTGGTCTTCTCCAAGTGGTAAGGCGCTCTGCCGTGACGTTTTCCTGCTACTGGTAAAACCAACAGACCACCATTGGATTGGTTACTGTATCAATTAGGGAGTCCATTGTGCCTTTCTATAACCGTTTGATTCGATTTGCTTCATTGATGCAGGGAGTGGCCAAATCCTGTGCTTCTGAAACAGCCTGAAGACAGTAATCTGAACCTGCCGGTGTGGGACCCCAGAGTGAGTGTCTCATCTCTCACGTTAGCTCGGCCTATTTCTGCTGAGTTTTGCTCTTATCAACATGGTGCCAGTGCAGGTTTTTGTCCTAATGTGCAGCCACTGCCGCACATTGAAAACGTTGAACCTGTAATCACACTCCATCCTCATGTAGGCTACCTTTGTGTCAAGCTTTTTAAATATTTGTCATGGATTGGGAAGTCGCTGCTGTTGAATGCTTGCAGCAGAAACACTGGGGGGATGTGCTTTGAGAGGATGGTATTCTGGAGACGGCTGCCCATGGTGTGGGTTAGGGTTAGGGTTAGGGTTAGGGTTAGGGTTAATGCTTGCAGCAGAAACACTGGGGGGATGTGCTTTGAGAGGATGGTATTCTGGAGACGGCTGCCCATGGTGTGGGTTAGGATTAGGGTTAGGGTTAATGCTTGCAGCAGAAACACTGGGGGGATGTGCTTTGAGAGGATGGTATTCTGGAGACGGCTGCCCATGGTGTGGGTTAGGGTTAGGGTTAATGCTTGCAGCAGAAACACTGGGGGGATGTGCTTTGAGAGGATGGTATTCTGGAGACGGCTGCCCATGGTGTGGGTTTATTGTTGACATTTGATTGATCCTGCTGTGCACTCCCGCCTACACGACTAAGGGAACGACTGGATATCCTGGAACTCCACAGGCGGTGGTTGGCAAATTCCGCTTAGCATTCCTGTGTTAACCCCCCGGTCCCCCTGTCCGCCAGGTAAACCCCTCGGACAGATACCACCTGATGCCCATCATTACGCCTGCCTACCCCCAGCAGAACTCCACCTACAACGTCTCCACTTCCACACGCACCATCATGAGTGAAGAGTTCAAATATGGTACGGGAAGATTCGCCTCTGAGTGCGTTTATGTTTGCCTGTCCGTGGCTGCCGAGAGACGGCCATGATCCAAATTTACAAACCGTATGGTTTGCTGTCTGGTGCCAACAGGTCTCAGTGTCACAGACGAGATTCTTCAAGGGAAAACCGAATGGTCCAAACTCTTTGAGCCGCCAAACTTTTTCCAGAAGTACAAGTACGTCATCCACTTTTGAAACGGCAAATGTTGAGGCGACTGAAGATGCTTTACTGAAACGTGGCCACCATTTGGTGACATGAGGAACACCTGTGGTGGTGGGGTTCAAAAGGTGCTGACCTCTTTTGTGTTTGCATTGGAACAGGCATTACATTGTTCTGACTGCCAGCGCCTCCACGGAGGAGAACCACCTAGAATGGTGAGTGACTGTCACACACACACACACACACACACAAAGCCTCTGTTCCCGCTGGTGCAACAGCTAAAACAGTGTCAATGTCCCACCCAGGATCGGGCTGGTGGAGTCCAAGATCCGTGTGCTGGTAGGCAACCTGGAGAGGAACGAGTACATCACCCTGGCCCACGTCAACCCACAGTCCTTCCCCGGCTCCAAGGAGAACCGCAACGAGTGAGTGCCCCTCTGTCCCGTCCCGTTCACACCGACTAGAGGGCCTGAGTCTCACCCAGACCCACGTCTACGAGCTATGGAGCAGTCCGTGGAGGAGAGCTGCCAGTCTTATGCAGAGCAGAAGAATCCAAAGTCCTCCTCTTTACAGTGGTGTGTTTTCCTGGTTGTCCTAACAGGAACGACTTTGTCTCCATGTGGTTCATTGGGATCATGTTCAAGAAGGTAGAGAACGCGGAGAGCGTCAACATCGACCTCACCTACGACATCCAGTCCTTCACAGACACAGGTATGGTAAAGGGCCCTTCAACAGGGGACCCTGAAAAGGTAGCACAGGTGACTCACCCTCTCTTTGCCCCCCCCCCCCCCCCCCCCCAGTGTACAGACAAGCCAACAACATCAACATGCTGAAGGACGGGATGAAGATCGAGGCCACACACGTGAAGAAGAAGCAGCTCCACCAGTACCTCCCTCCTGAGTTGGTCCAGAAGAAGAAGAGGGTGAGATGGCCTGACTTGGTGTGCCGCCTCAGTTTAAAGGCGTCCTACTCCATCCACCTGTTTGTAATCCGTGAAGTGAACAGTGGAGCCTCTCCCTCCTCCTCTCTCTGTGTTTCATGTTTCCTTCCCACTTTGCCTCTCTCCCTCCTCCTCTCCAGAGCATAGCCGAGTTGAACCACAGCTCCAATGGAGGGAACTCCAAGCGCCTCTCTCTGGACAACAGTCAGCTGGACAGCTCCAGAGACACGGACACGGGCACCCCCTTCAGCTCGCCCACCCCCGCCTGCAACCCCCCCAAGCCCGGCCCGGACGCAGACCACGGGTACAGCGCCACCCACCTGCAGTATCAGGACATTACAGAGACCATACCTTACAAAGAGGGGTTTTGAAACCCGAGGGTTAACTGGAATGTTTCCAATGCTTGTGTCTAGCAGCACCACCCCCCTGAAGGTGCCGGCCCCCCAGTTTGAGGACAGTCCTCCAGTGTCTGATGTCCCGCCAGCCGGTCAGGAGCAGGGCATGACCATCTCTGTCCTGGGCTCCAGTGAGTCGCCCTCCTCCTACCCAGTCACCCCCAGCTGCATGCACAGAAGAACAGCAAGAGCCAACCTCATGAATATATGTTATTATGATGGACTCTCTCTCTGTCTCTCTCTCTCTCTCTCTCTCTGTCTCTCTCTCTCTCTCCTCATGCATGAATATATGTTATGATGTCTTTCTGCCTCTCTCTCTCTCTCTCTCTCTCTCCTCATGCATGAATATATGTTATGATGTCTTTCTGCCTCTCTCTCTCTCTCTTCCTCTCCTCCTATATTTACTCTCTGTCTTCTCTCCCTCCCTTCTCCTCCGCCCCTGTAGAGCCCGTGTCTGCTGTCCCCAGAGCCAAGGCCCCCTCGCCCCCCGTGTCCAGCGTTAGCCCCCCCCTGGTAGGTGGGAGTGCGGAGGCTGCTGCTGGCCCAGAGGAGCCCGGCCTGGGGGAGTCCATCAACGGAGCGTCTGCCAAGAGGCCGCGCCCTCTGACGCCTGAAGAGCTGCCAAAGAGGCTCAAGGACTCTGAGGAGGTCAGGGCTCACACTACTACTAAGTGTACTCGCTGCACCAGACCAGACTCCACTAGGGCTAGCACCAGACTCCACTAGGGCTAGGACCAGACTCCACTAGGGCTAGCACCAGACTCCACTAGGGCTAGCACCAGACTCCACTAGGGCTAGCACCAGACTCCACTAGGGCTAGCACCAGACTCCACTAGGGCTAGCACCAGACTCCACTAGGGCTAGGACCAGACTCCACTAGGGCTAGGACCAGACTCCACTAGGGCTGCACGATATGAAGAAAATATGGGATATGCGATAGCTTTGTTGAATATTGCGATAACGATATTTCTTGCGATGATACAAATATATTGATGTGCTCACAGCACTTTGTTTCTGCTGCTTTCAGTATTCTGCTCACAAACAACACATTGCCTGTTCAAATACGTTTTTATTTTATTGGACAAATTGAAAATGTACCTGTGCCTAAAAAAAAAAGTATGAATGAATGATAATTCCATTTGAAAGTGCAGTTTCCCCCTCCTACTCCCTCCCACTGCCTCATACAGTGCCTAATGGTAAGGGCTCTGTCTGATTGGCCAAATATATCCACATGGTGAAAAGCATGGCGCATATCACACAAAGTAGCGCCTGATCAAATAATGGCATTTTCAAAGAATCATCGTGATTTGTTCAGTATAAATAATATATCGCAATCTTTTGCAATGTGTTTATTGCGCAAGTCGACATTGCCATGACGATAAATAAACGATATTGCACAGCCCTAGACTCCACTTCAAACTGATTCAACATAGTGAGGTTAATGTAACCTGAATGTTTCCCCCTGCTCCCGACCTAGGCAAAGGTCGTGGGTAACGAGGACTCTGCGTTTAAGGAGCCGTACCCTCCAGCCACCGGCCCCCATGGACAAGGAGACGGCATCAGTGTGGTCAGTACCTGTGTGTGTGTGTGTGTGTGTGTGTGTCCTGTGGAACTGCTCCAAAGAGGGGGTTGATTTCAAAGGCTCCAGTCTAATTCAGCTTCTCTCTGTGGGCCTCTCCAGAAGACTCTGCCTGGCGCGAAGGCCATGCCTATTCCAACCATCGACACGTCAAGAACACAGGTAATGGACTCCATGTCCGCCATCGCTGTAATAGCTACAAGGAAGAGAACACCTCAGTGAATTGTGCCCTAGTGTCCAGCCATACGCTGGCTTGATGTTGTTGTGCTGTGTCTCTGTCAGAGACTACCCAGTATGGAGTTACCTGATGCCTCCTCGCCCCTGCCTGCCAGCAACAGTTGTCGCGTTGTGAAAAACTCCATCAAACTCGCCCTCAACCGCCACAAGTAAGTCTGCCCACTGTATCACCTTGTCCTCCAGATGAGTGTAGATGTGTTTGTTCTGGTTTCTTGACCCGGTGTGTGTGTGTGTGTGTGTGTGTGCGGCAGCATCAGTCCTCCCAAGGCGCCTGTGTTTGAGGGCTCTCTGACGACAGACAGCAAGGAGAAGGGCATGTCCATCCCTGTCATTGGCTCTAGTGAGTGTCTGTTCACCAAACACAGCTACAAAGCTTTGAATCCTCTTTAGGCACCCGGCTCACCCCAATAGCTTTGTACAGACTGGGACGTGCTGATAATGCTCTCTTTCTCTGTAGAAAACATCATGTCCAAGCCAGTGGCACCCAAACCTGTGGTGTCCAAGCCAGTGGCGCCCCCTGCTGGTAAGACCATCCCCACAGTAGTGAGCCGAGGCGTGGACTCTGTCAATGGGTCGGCCCCTAAGAGACCCCTCTCCCCCCCCACACTGGAGGAGCAGGCCAAGCGGCTCAAAGAGACGGAGATGGCCAAACTCCACACCGCCTGAACGCCACTCCTCCGGGAGCAGGTCCTTGGACGTGCTATATGGAGGGGGGTCGGGGTGGGGGGGGGGGGGGGGGGGGGCGCCGTGCATTAACCCAGACACTGGTGAGAAAGGTGAGTCAGGCCAGGTAAAGGCCTTCTCCATATGAAAGGCGATTGATGAGGCCCCCTCCACCCTGTTCTGACGTGACGGTAAGGGCATGGCTGCACATCCAAGCTGGCCCGCGGCTCTGCCAAACTCCCATGGTGAAGTAGCATGGTAAGAGGTGGTGTGTCCAGAACAGAGGCTAACATGGACACCGGTGGGCTTTGAACGTGCCCTCCACCGCTGGACTACGCTGTGTCTGTGTCCTATCAGTTAAAACACGGGTGAGATGTGGAAGGAAGGGAGGGAGGGAGGGAGACATCCAGAGCTGTCCTGCCCCTGTGTGTGTTTTGTGTTTCCCCTGGTCTTTTTAAAATGGTCCTCCCTTGCTCAGGGTACTCTGGAGGAGTTTCCCAACTGAACGTGTGCATTTCATGTCCATGTAAATATTCCCTCTTTAAGAAAAGAAAGAGATAACGAAGTCACTGTTTGATTTTTCGATTTGCTCTATTGACGTTTTTAATTATCTAAAAAGAAAAAAAAAATGTTTGTTTGCTTTTTTTTTTTTCACTGCCTTGTCCCAAAAAATGTGTCTCCTTCCCTGAATAGTTTTTGTAATCACTGTAATGGATCCTGGGTGGGGGCGGGGGGGGGGGGGGGGGGGGGGGGGGGGGGGGGGGGGGGGGGGGGGGGGGGTTGGGGGGTGGGACCTGGGACCTGGAACCTGGATGCAGCCACAACCATGACCCTGTAGAACACCCCAACACAGTCCCACCCATGAGTTTCAGAGGCCTGGTTTTGCAGCCAGTTTGTAATGGACGACACCAGCCATGTTCCAGTGTCCGCCTGACAGTGGACAAGCATGCCAGCGTACCTCAGGGACCACTGACCGAGATCCCTCCCAGACACGCAAGATATCCCAGGCCTAGGACCTAGTCAGTGGTTGGCTGAATGAACAGCTGTAGTTTCCCTCGCTTTTAGGACCCCAAGCTAAGGGTTGAACGACCATAGTGAAAGAGTCATGGATGTCAAGTCTTCTAGGTCCAAAACTGGATTTTGTGGTGCTTTGAGAATATGGTCAAAAGCGTCTGGTGTGCGTTTCTGTGTGCAGGCCCACCTGCATATGACTGTGTATGCGAGCGTGCTTGTGTGGGGTGTGTGGCTGGAGTGTTGTGTGTTTGGGCCTATTTGTTTGTATGCTTGGAGAGGTGTTTGAAATTCCCTTGGTGTTGGGTGTTGGCCCTCTGCACCTCCTGTGGAGGTTTTTAAATGGTAACTCGTGAGGTCATGAACGGAGGACGAGACGTGACTTTGGAGTTCTCCTTTTCTTTGAAGTTTACTCTCATTCACTAGCTTACATGGTTCTCACCACATGGAATCATCTGTTTTCTCTTCTACCTACAAATGATGTTTGGAAGTCTATGCAAGTTAAGTGAAGCAGGGTCCACTTCAGGGGGGAAAAGGAAGAACTGGGAATATAAAGAAACTCTTGGCAACCATGAATTCCCTGGCTAGGTGTACAGAAAGCATCTGTTTTGAAACATATTCTTTATTATTGGGGGTTTCTTATCACTTTATTTATATTTGCATCTTTGTACCATGTAATTTTTTATATCATTCATAGCAGGTAGGTCTTTTTGAATGGAATCGGCACCCATCTGTTTCCAAATTCTAATGTTGCTGTTAAGAAAATGTTAACATCACCGGTCATTTATTGTTTTTTTGTTTCTAAATTGTATCAAGAGGGTATTTTTGTATGTATAACACTTCCTTTAACCGAGTCTGTAAACCTATTAAATCCCTGAACCCCACAAGTCACTGGCATTGTTGTGTTTTCTTGTTACTTTGCTACTCGTCCTTATTTTGTATAACCTGCACCCTGCACTAGGAAAAGTTGTTTAACTTTTTATAGGAATTGATGTAGGCCGATAAGTGTGCAGGAAAGTGGCAAATAGATTTTCTGAACTTGTGAGCACCCACTCCGAACTACATTAATTAATGGAGAACTGAATTTTCATTACGGCTGGAATGCAAATTGCCATAAAATAAAAAAGTTTATCTTGCGATAACCTTACAATCCGGGTCATTTTAACTATAGTTTTTCACAGACCGCATCTCTTGTAGCCGAAATTCTAATTAGTCTAATGATTTAGAAAACATTATTCTCAATATAATTGTTGAGTATTTTTTATTTGTTTATGCCGACTTGCACCTCTTTCAGTTTGATGACGTCCCAAAGTAGCATCCCACTTTTAGGCGATATTCGTCGTTACAAAGCTGGGCGGAGATGTAAGGGGAATTCCTAAACGCGCTGCTAGCGTTTAAAAAATTGATGTTACTGTACACTGCCACTCATTCAATTCGTGCTTCATATCCAGATAACAATTCATTAAAAGGGGTGTGCACACCATGGATGGTAAGTAAGAAAAGATTGCTAATATTCTGCTTCATTGAGATTCATTGAGCTTTAGGCTGTTGTCTCTGCTTCATTGGTGTTGAATTCATTTTTATTTGGGTTCTAGAAAAGTTTAAAAAAAGTAAAAACAGTTCACGCTTGGGCCATGTTTTTTTTAGTAATTCAACATGAAAATATGTGAATCTGTGTATTTAAACACATAATGTGTCTTTATCGTTTCCTTTCATTGTCTAAAACAAGTTTAAAGAGTACAATTATTGCTAGAGAACTATTTAAATGTATGCGCATACACCAAGAGTCTTTAATATATTGATTTGTCTAATATGCTGGAAACGTCTCATGTTTCTTACATTAAAATCCTAAAAACCATTAAGAAAAAACTTAAACCAGTTGAAATATATTGTACAAATATTGTGTCTCTCTCTTCTGCAGTCCGAATGCCCTCCTTATTAGGAGACCATCAGCATATGAGTAAGTACAGTAGGCTAGGACACAGTGTTTACTGGCAACCATAAGCAGCATTGCAAATCACTGAAAGCTGCTTACTATATTTACACTATGTCTTTGTCTGACTTTATGTTAAATGAGTTCCCTGTTCACTTCCTCATTTTGTTGTTGTAGGCAGAAGCACATTTGTATTTAGCAAAGCTACTCTCTGTGTTTGTCTACTGAAAAATGAACAGATGGATAGGTCTTGTCAAAATATCTAGAGAAAGGGATGGGTCTGGTTGGCCTGATCTTTTGTAATTCTTAAGTATAATTTGAAAATAAATAAGCTTTTCAAACATTGCCTGCAGCACCGTTGAATGACACTGCATTTAATGTTGTCAGCTTTGGCATAACTACTTTTTGTTATATATATATATATATATATATATATATATATATATATATATATATATATATATATATATATATATATATATAAATACAAACTAGCTGATACGCATTTGCTGTCTGGGTGAGAGAAGAGAAATGTCATGTCTGAATGTGCGTCTAGTGTTTACCTGCTCCTGCATGTACTAAAAGGCATTGATGTGATTAGATTAGCATCAGCTAGCCTACCATCCCCCACTCCTCTTTATTCCGTTAATTTGTCCTCCATCGGTATAACGATCTCTAACAGTCTTTCTTGCTTCGCAGTGGCTGAGCCAGAAGTCCAGATTTATGAGCAGCCCAAGCAGAGGGGCATGCGCTTCAGGTACAAGTGTGAGGGCCGCTCGGCTGGCAGTATCCCTGGAGAAAGGAGCTCCGACAACAACAGAACCTACCCCAGTCTGCAGGTAGACAGACACGCCCCTATCACTCACTCTACCCCATTCAAGGAATGGGTGACCTGATCTTTGGGACGGCCCCTGATGACAGAAACTGAAATGATGCAAAGACACGTTTTATTTGGGTTGTCTGCGACTAATTGATGAAATAGTTTGGATCGTTTTATTCCCCTGCTCTCTTCTCCTCTCACCCGATTCTCCTCCCCACTCCCGCTGGTAGATCCTGAACAGCGGCGGCAAGGGCAAGGTGCGCGTTTCCTTGGTGACAAAGAGCGAGCCCTACAGACCCCACCCACACGACCTGGTGGGAAAGGACTGTAAGGATGGCTACTACGAGGCAGAGTTTGGCCCTGACCGCAAAGTCATCGCGTAAGTTAGACCCTCTGTTCCCTGAAGCAGCCATAGCCATATGAGTTATGTCATCGGCAATATTACATACTGTCCCTTCATAGTGCTACACTATACTTAAATGTATTACACACACAGAGGCAAATATGCACTTTTAAATGCACCCCTTACTGTGCACTCACTGACATATAGAAAAAGTATATTGGCTACTACTATATTTGTTGATATGTAAGGTATTTAGGGGATTTCCCTAGCGTTCTGCACTGGTGTGCTGTAGTTCTCCCATAATGTGAAACGTTGTTTTACCCCAGGGAATAAACTGGCATATTGCCTGAGGGCTCTGGGCCGTGTTATTATCCCGTCAGGTAACAGGGAATTAGTTCAATCTCTGTTCTCTTAAAACATTGTTCTCTATGTGAGGCTGGAGCCGTGGGGGCCATGCATGAGCACCATGTTGTGCCTGAGCCCTTCAGTCTCTTACCACCTGTGGTTTCTTCCACTCCAGCTTCCAGAATCTGGGCATCCAGTGTGTTAGGAGGAGGGAGGTAAAGGACGCTATCATGCATCGGATAACCAGAGGCATCAACCCTTTCAACGGTAAGACACGTTTAAACCCTTGCTTTGTTTCGTTCGTTTTTCACTTCCACAAGGATTACGAAAGGAACCGTACATACATGATTTGGCTGAAAGGGGGGGGCCTGCTGTACTGCCTCACACACTGGCCATGACAATGTAAATTCTGGAGTGCAGTTGGGTCAGTCCCTCCCTGAACAGACACTGCCTCAAGTACAAACAAGTGTTTGTCTACTTCCCCATTCTTTCACACAGTTGCTCAATTCAGCACCATGCAGGGCGCCATGTTAGCGCTGGGAAGGAAGGAGGGGAAAGGGGGTTCCCCGCGCTCACACAGATCATGATAAAAGTGCGGAAGGCACTTTTTATGGGGCTGTAGAAACACAAATCCAGAAGGATCAGGAGCTCTGATTATCCCCCCTGAGAGGAAGAGATACCTCCTTTATTTTAGTCCCTGTTGCCCTGCTTTTTCCAAACTTGATCTTTGTATTGGCAAAGTGGCGGGGTTAGGCATATCAACTTTGCTATTCTCCTTAAAGAATGGGGAGTGAGGTGGTGCCCAGAGAACCAATGGAGTCATTGGTTTTTCGGCAGTGTTGATCAATGTTTTGTTTGTGATCAGTGTGGGTAAGTGTGGGACAAAGTCATTAAAAGGTCAGCCATGTCCTTTTGTGATGCAGGTCAATTCATGTGTATCTTTATGACACCACTCAAGCAGGTCAGAATTCAAATGTGGGGAAAAGGCTCAGGCAGGTGCTTTTTTAGAAAGGTCAGAAGTATCTGCTGGTCTGCCAGATAATAATGACTAGTGACTCACGTCCACTCCTCCTCCAATGGCCAAACAAAGAGCAGCCTGGCGTAGTGTGTGAGGGACTGAAGGGACGTTTACACACTGCCACCTCACAGTCTCACTTCTCTAGTGAAACTCAGCAGCTTCCTGTGAAGCAGAGGAGATTAAGCTCCCCCCCCCCCCCCCCCCCCCCCCCCCCCCCTCCCCCTGGCCTCCCCAACGCATACGACCGCGGGCACCAAACCAGACACCCCTTCACTTCCTGCAGTCACAACTGCCCTCCTTTTCTGTGGTGCGCGACCATGGCTACCCTCTAGTAGAGTGGCATCAGCACGACAGGTGTGTGCAGTGTCAGCTGTGGGCTTGCCGTTGACAAAGCACGGAGGGGGGGAACCTGTGTCATCCCAGCTGAACTCGGAGAACGCCACTCTGGGACATCTGTCTGTCTGAGGTGATTAGCACACTCTGTAGCGAGGACTTTTGACACTCACACACACACACACACACACACACTCACACACACAGACACACTCACACTCACACACACACACACAATTTCCAATTATAAGCCCAAAGGCCAATCAATGCTCTGACAGGATTGGCGCTTCATGTGGCCTAAATGCGGCAGTCAGTGTGCCTGATGTGTGGTCTTGAGTCATACAGTGGAGTGGAGACAGTGCCAGTGGTTTGACACCTGCCTCTCCCTGACGCCCTCTACTCACACGCAACACATCTGCTCCACACAGCGCAGCCTGTTCTCCAGCCAACCCCAGGCCTTAGCACCTGCTGAAAGTATACTCTGAGTCTACTCTTTGCGTGCGCAGTGTGCAGGTATTGGCCAACGTCCACAGCCACAGCACCAGCGCAGCCTCCGCTGTGCGCGTTGCCTACGTTTGCTCCCTGCCCACATCAATGGGCTCCCTCTCTCCCTCCCACGCAAACGCTCCCCTCTCTGGCTCTCTGTAGCTCCCACTTTGATGTCCTAGAGCCACCCACACAGGAGCAGACTGACCTGATGACCCAACCCAAAAACGAGCTCTGTGCTTGGCCAGGACGCCTGCCAGCTCACTAAATACAAGGTCTGATCCTCCCCCTCCATGTTGTTGAGGTCAGGGCCCTTTAGGTGAAGAAGGCACGGTCTAAAAGGCTTTGATATTGCTTTGATATTACTTTGATATTGCTTTAAAATTGCTTTGAAATGTATGCAGTTTCACCTTCCCTTCAGGGGTTTAGCTCACACACTTCTGTTGTAAATACATTTGAATTCCACAGCATTTTCTTCTGTTAGTCTTTTCTGTGTTTCTGTTATATTTCTTTCTGATTACCCCTAGCGTCCCCCCACCCACCAGGGCCTCTGGTTTTTGTGGCTTTAGCAGGAGGGCTCCCTACGTCAGCTCTGCTCTCTCTTTCTCTCCCCCTTTCTCTCTTTCTCTCCCCCCTCTCTCTTTCTCTCTGTCTCTCTCTCTTTCTCGCCCCCTCTCTCTCTTTCTCTCCCCCTCTCTCTCTCTCTCTCTCTCTCTCTTTATCTCCCCCTCTCTCTCTTTCTCTCCTCCCCTCTCTCTTTCTCTCACGTGTCAATAGTCTCTGACGCCAAAAGTGCTGCTCTCACGAGGACCTTCTCACACGCACACGCACACACGCACACACAGACGCACACCTCTTTCCACTTGTTCTGACATCACCGCGGTGACGGCTGTAGGCGAGGTGGCCTCGGTGTGAAAGACAGACTAAGCGAGAGACAGGGAGGCGAGGGGGGAGGGGGCCGATCTGAAACACCGTGTGGGTGTGCCAGTGCTCTCTGGACCAAGAAGGCTGGGGAGCATTACATGTTGATGAGGGGGCGTAGAGCGCCGCAGAGGATCCACACACGTCACCAGCCAGGCAGGCCTCATGGCTTAAAGCTTCTTATGGTTTAGCTGTCGCCCAATGCCAGCCTCCGTGCTAGGCTGCTCTCTATTCTGCTCCGCCTTCTTCTGTCTCCCACTCGCAACTTTCCCCTCGGCCTGTCACCTGGGTCTTCTTGTGGACATTTGGCTTTTGAGTGGTTTTATTTTGTGCTTTACGTTAACAACTGGCCTTGGTCACCCTATGTTATAAGTGATCTGTTTTTTTTTTGGGGGGGGGGGGTTGTTTATATGGTTATTGACTTTGTGAATATGACTCTGTGTCTGTATGTGTGTGTTTCCTTAGTTCCCAGAGAGCAGCTACTACAGACAGAGGAGTATGACCTGAATGTGGTGCGCCTGTGTATCCAGGTGTTTCTGCAGGATGGAAACGGCCACTACACCCATACCATAAACCCCATCGTCACCAACCCCATCTATGATAACCGTAAGTAGGCCAGGTCTGTTACTTCTGATCCATATCTAGGGAGCAATAGTGGCGCGTGTGTTTGCGTGTGTTGTGCTCGTGTTTGTGTCGCTGTCGGCCTGTGTGATGTGTGTGTGTCTGGCTGGAGGTTGGCTTGGCGACCATTTCAGTCTCAGCGTTTTCATTGTGTCATAAGGCCTGAACTGGAGACTGTTCCTCACTCACAGTTAGAGAACAGGAAGTTGTTTGCACTCCCTCACCCTCACAGAGCACGGTGGCCTGGGTGACCATGGTGCACTTCCTCTTAGTGTGGGTCACGTGAGCCTCTCTGTTTGGTGAAGCCTCTCGCCGCTCTGTTGACTCATACTAATATTCAAGCCGCTAAACTTACAGTAGTTGCCCCACCTAGCAATACCATTATGAGCTGTACATTCACACCCATACAGTCACACCCAAAAGAAAGGGTACAGTATAGTCGGGGACATCCCCTTCTTTACATTGTCCTTGTAGGATCCCTTGTTGTTTCTTTCCTGTGTGCTGTTGCGTAACCCTGTTGGTGTGTCTCTAGGGGCCCCCAACACAGCAGAGCTGAGGATCTGCCGGGTCAACAGGAACAGCGGCAGTGTGAAGGGAGGAGACGAGATGTTCCTGCTCTGTGACAAAGTCCAGAAAGGTAGAGTGGAGTTTGGACACAACCGACTGGTTTTTAGGGCAGGGCCACAGGCTGGTGTTCTCACGTAATACCGGTAGATCTTATTTCCTTCAGAAACACTTGGATGTCCAGTAAATGACATGTTTTTTCCCATTCATCTTTTCACCATTCAACCGACTTGAATTCCTGTACCCCTCCTCTCATGCGCTCTTCTGAACTGCGTATTCCAGTCCAAGAGCTCCTACCTCTTCCTTCTCACACCCCTCCATCATCCCACTCTCTCCTCCAGACGATATCGAGGTGCGGTTCTTCACCGACAGCGGCTGGGAGGCCAAGGGCTCCTTCTCCCAGGCCGACGTTCACCGCCAGGTGGCCATTGTGTTCAAGACCCCGCCCTACTACGACCCGACAATCACAGCCCCTGTCACTGTGCGCTTGCAACTACGACGACCCACCGACCAGGAAGTCAGCGAGGCGATGGAGTTCCGCTATCTGCCAGACGACAAGGGTGAATTTCCATGATACCCACAGTGTGACATCCACCAGTTCTTGTGCAGTGTAGACCTTAGTGTACATTTGATTGATCGCATTGAAAAGATAATTATGGGGCATAGCGGCCAAAATTCCACTAGCAAGGCTTATGATCTTGAACGGCATACTGATGTTTTTTCTTTTTTCTTTTTAAACAGACCCCTACGGCTGCAACGAGAAGAAGCGGAGGAGAGAACACCTGATAAAGTCTTTCAATGGCCTTCATTGTAAGAAGCCCCAATATGTTGCTCTCTGATGCCCTGTATGATAGGATCAGATATGATAAGTGTCAACATGAGTGGTGAAATAATGCTTTTTTCCCTGTCCTTTAGCTGGTATGGGGATGAGCCGTCCAAAAGCAGTGCCACAGACTTCCATGATGGCCCAGGTGATGAGAAACGGTAGGCTACAGTCTATCCTGTTCCTCACTCTGAGACCCTCCATGAAATATCTCATGTTTCAGACTCTCCATGAAATATCTCCTGTTTCAGACTCTCCATGAAATATCTCATGTTTCCTGGTAAAGTCCTCATCTAAATGAGCCGCGTGCATTTCAGATGATAATGGTTACCATGCTCAGTGTTTTCCAGTTGAACTTAACGACTGGTTCCATTAAGCAAATGAAAAGTAGGCTCTCCACACACAATCTGCATTGTAGTTATTAACGGTCATCCATTGCCCCACCAGACCCCAGCAACATGTATCAGAAAAAACAAACCTCCGCTGGTATGGTGTGCTCGCCCTCCTCCATGTACAACCAGCCTTACCAACCCAACCCCCAGCGGGACATGATGGCCTCCCAGGCACAGAACGTGTCAGTCAACCAGGTGTGGCAACAGCCAAGCCCAGCGCTCTCCATCGACACCATCCGGCTTAACCCGGCGGGAACCACAGCCAATGGAGTCCACACCTCCAACAGCATGCAGCAGCAGCCGTCCAATCACGGCTCGGGGTTCCTGCACGCGTTGGCGAGCTGCAGCGTCAGCAACAGCGGCGGTGGCCACTTGTTGCCCCAGCTCACCATGAGGGACCTGCAGTGCTTAGATCAGGACCCCCAGGCACGCCCCAACCTCCAGGCCCACCAGGCCCACCAGGCCCACCACCACCAGCTCCAGCTCCAGCACGTCCACAGAAAAGAAGGGGTCTCTGAGGCCCCGCCCCGCCCGGAGAGCGAGAACCAGGGTCTCCAGACGTGTTGGCCCAGTTACACCGCCGTACCGTCCGCCCAGAACCCCCTGAATGGATCTGGAGATGGAGGAGTTCCCCCGGGGATGGCCTCGTTCCACTTCCTGGATGGAATGGATGGGAATGACCTGCTGCAGAGCCTGGTTTCCCAGCCGGGATTCCAGCTGAAGCAGGAGCCGCAAGCCGCGGGACCGGAGAGCCAGACTCCCAACATGGAAGGGTATGCTGGGACATATGCCAACCTGCTGCCTCGACCCAGGAGCAACGGTTCCAATATGGAGGGCGGCAGCCACCAAAGCAGCAGTAAGAGCAACATCCAGGCCCTCAAAAACCTACAGAACCCGTTCTCTGGCACTGGTATGGGCCAAGAAGGTCACTTTGAATCTCTGGCTCACTGGGGCTTCCTCAGGGAGTGACTGTGCAGTTTTCCATGAGAAACGTCAGTCACCTCCGAGGAGAGGTGAGGAGTGCGGGGGTAAAATGACGAGTCATGAATGAGCATGTGGGGGGGGGGGGGGGGGGGTTGTTAGACGATAGCGTGGAAACTATAAAGGGCAAATGTCAAAGGTACTGCTCCATGATATGATTGTACTTTGTTTTATTTATCCATTTCTGGTGGAATCTGTGTCTTGATATGCTATGTGTCTTGATTTTATTTAGCTACAATTTAATTGGAAGTCAAAGGTTTAACTTCCAATTTATTGAAAGTGCTTAACATGAAGATGGTGATGACAATGCTATCCATACTTTTGATTGATTTTTATTGAGTTATGTTGATATGTTCTGTCTGTGAAATGACAGGGTTCTGCCGGAATTATTTCAAGCCACTGTAAAATGCTGTTTGTACATACTGTATGTTAGCCAAAGTTGAGAGTAGCTCCGATTAGTATGCTAATGCTCTCAAGAGGTGGCAAGGTACTGAAATTCCCTTTGAGGAAGCAAAAGGAAGCACAGGGGTTGCACTGTGTTCTTATTCCTTAGTAATGGCTATGCCATGCCAATCATCATGATCATGTGCTATCCAGAGTTCTCAAAGCATTGGGGTCGAAACCACTTCACTGTTCTCCGCCAAACGCATTGCTGCTTTTTATTGCTTATTCATAAACCTACATGAAGCCTGAATGCTTACTGATTTATTTTTTCATGATCAAAATTGATGTTTTATAGATGTTTTCGATCAATCATTTCCAAATAAAAATAAGAAAATGTCACAACTGTTTGCAATGTGTTGTATTCATGATTTCCTTTGATGTGTGCAAAGGACTTGTTTGAGTTCTATAAAGATAAAGAGCTCAACATCTTATTTTGCAAGATAACAGTAGCGCTCTGTAAAACGCTCTGTTTTCCGGAAGCTATGGCGGAGTTAATAAGGGTTGATTACAGTGAAGGCTTCCTTCCTGTCTCTGTCTACAGATGTGTGTGTAGTTACCGCCATGCCTTAAAAACTCTGCGACTGATATCCTGGTATTGAAGGTCGTAAGACCTACTTCAACTAAACTGACGCAGGCAAAAGGCACTTGGAACGTTATTGTCAGTTTCGATTGCAATGGCAAGATGGCAAGTTAAATAGGATCTGAGTTGTATGCTGATATTATTCATAATACTGATGAAGAGGACATCAAAAAGTGAATGCATTTTTCATCTCCGACAACGTGCATATGCTGCATTGTTGTGATCAAAAAAATGTTTAAGTAGATAATGCACTAATTTCTAACAGTCTAAGTCCAGACTGACGGATACTCTTTAGTTAGCACAGCATGTGGTGTCAGCTTTAGCTGACTAGAAATGGTTATGCTGATTTAAATACATGCATACATGAAATCCATTAGTTTATAATCTTCTTTGGAAGGTTTTAACACATGGTTACTTCTACCAACAAAGCTACTGCCAAGACACCCCACATTGACACAGACGTTCCAGGAGAGTTCCCCTTTTGACCAAAGCTCTGTGTGCAAATGGAACATTGCCATTGCTAAAAAAATCTCCCAAATTACTTGGATAATTACATGAACTGAATTTAAAATGAAAGTGGAGCACTCCAAGCAAGGCTGGCATTAAACATGTTTGTGTGAGTCACATGAAATGTCTGAGTTTCGGGTATAGGCTTTGAACCATTGCCCTTGTGCATTCAGTAGAAAAAACATTTGACGATGCACACCAAATTAAAGGAAACATCTTTCATACATTGAAAACCAGTCAAATGTCAACCTAAAAATAATAGTATGTACAAATATAATAAAATGTGTTTCTTTTCTATTAGAAATCCTGTCCAATATAAAATTGTCTATTGCACAATAAAGGAAAGGCAATGTTAAATTACAATAATTTCTGTTGGGCAATACTGTTGGTAAGTGATACGTTTTGTAAGTGGATTTGGTGTTTCACCAAGATCCTTACTGAAGCAATTTACAAAAAAAAAAAAAATTCTTTGTTACACTGTATCAAATCAAAATCAAATAAATTGTATTTGGATCGCACATTTCATACACAAAGGCAATTCAATGTGCTTTACACAAGGCAAGCAAAAGCATAAAAGGAAGAACTGAAAGACAAATAAATGGATAACAAACAGTAATAACGAGTTATTAAATAGCTGTAAACAAACAAGTCAGCAAAACGCTATTGAGAACGTATACATTTTTGATCTGGATTTCAAAGTAGTCAAGCTTGGAGAAAGTCTCAGATCTTCGGGAAGTTGGTTCCAGCTGTTTGTTGCTTAGTAGCTACAACACTGCTTCACCTTTTTAAGTTTGAACTCTGGGAACGGTTAAGAAACCTGTTCCAGATGACCTGAGAGGTTTAGAAGGTCCATATTGTATTAGCATGTCAGTAATGTATTTTGGCCCCAAATTATATAGTGACTTGTAGGTTAGAAACAGTATTATAAAATCCATTCTCTGACACACAGGGAGCCAGTGTAGTGATCTGAGAATTGGTGTAATATGTTCATATTTTTTGTTCTTTGTTAAAAGTCTATCAGTATTCTGGACAAGTCAAGCTGCAGTCGTTTGAGCAATTTTTCAGGAAGACCATTACAGTAGTCCAGCCTACCTGTAATGAATGCATGCGCAGTGCAAACTCCTAAATGCATATATTCTCACTCTTCAATAGTATAATCATAATTTTATAGTTTGATTATTAATGGATATAAAACTGTGGTACACAACATTGAGGACAAAGCCTTGAGAATCACTTATACTTACGCTTAGTTTATACCTGCGGGAAGTTCTGTCCTGTTCGCTTTACTGCAGGTGGTATTTTATGGGGTTTTCATAGTCTGGAAAAGAAAATCTTACAGCACTTTGAATACTTTGCTTATTAGACTTTGTCTTGATAAAGACAGATTATATTAACACCAAGGGAAATGTTTCCTTACTTATTTTGTATTGTATTAAGTTTTTGTTTTCACCAACAAATAAATAATAAAAAATCTAACCTAAAATCAATAGAACTATGCATTTCTGATTTAAACACAAACACAAAAACATTACATGATTGTTGCATGCTATTTTCATTTTACTAATAAAGCTTGTTGACCCATAAAAAGGAACTCACACAGTATCCTCAATTTTGATATAATTATTTATCTGATGTCATTATTGACAATCCAGTCTATATGATTGGTTATCAATGAACATAGACAGGCGATGCAGAACTCTTATTTCCTTCTTCAGCAAGCTACTTTCTAGTGGAAAAACTGCCAAATCCATTTTGAAGATATTTTACCAGCCATGAGTTCAATAAACTGTATGAGCTGCACATTTACATTGGCCATGTCTGACGAAGGGGTTTCAACTCAATCGTAACATATATTCAGACTGAAACCGCACATAGGAAAGATATTTAACAGGACCTTTATGAATTCAATCCAATGCACAGGATGCATCCACTGCTCTGCATGTTATGGCCTAGCTGGACTCTCCTTTCACTTTCCCCCTGACACAAGATGTGGGCGTCTGGCTCTCTCTTCCCCTTTCTCCCTTGGGTCCTGGTGAGTACCGTGGGACCCCCCAGCACTGCTGTGACAACTGGTTGACTACAGGAGGAATTCATCCCGGAGGTTAATGATGGTGATCTCGCATTCTGAAGGGGCGGGGAGTGTGCATCTCTTTGTCCTCAGACCTTAGGTTAGGCCTTTAGCTGCCTCTGTGATGGACTCATTTTCCTGTCTCCACTCCCTCACTAGGACTTCATAGGGAAAACCCCAACACTTATGCAACAGAGGTGTTATTGTATCAATACACTTTAGTCTATGTTCACAGTGTTACTCACACTTTATTCCATGAGGTAGCAGGAACCAGTTCAGCACATCCTTTCCCCTGACTCTGCACTGCAATTGTCTAATAAATTCATTGTAACTAGCCACTGATGCCTCTTTTACTGCATGTAAAACTGCATTCGACGTTGTTGATCCTAATCTCAGCTGATTCTTGTAAAGGACCTGAAACATGAGGGACTACAGGGTAATTTTCTGCACCTAGCTTTACTAGCATTGCCTGTTAAGACGTCATCACCTGTGCACACAGGAAGCCATATTGGAGTTGGATTTCTCTTTTAATCCGGCCCTGTGTGATGAACTAAAAGCTAGTTTCCTTCCTGTCTCATGATGATGTGCCGTGATGAACCTTGATTTAGAGTGAAAGCAGGCGACACAAACAGCCTCGCTGTAGCAAACACTTTCAGTTTTGGTTCATGGGACCAAACTCAAGCGAATCTATGCACATGTAGCCGTTATCTAATCATGTTTTCGCATAGATACATATAGTTAAAAGTCATAAAGAAAGCAAGAAAAAGGCTAGAGAGAGTGTGAATGCGTGTGGTTGTGGCTGTGTTTATGTGTGGCCGTGTGTTTGGAGGTCAAGGGTTATGGGTGTGTGCATACAATTGCATTCATTGCACAACGACATTGCAGGCACAAAATCATGAGCACTATGTGTGTCTTTGAATGTAGCTGTGCTACAGTCTGTTTCTTGGTCTCTTTCCTAACCATATCCTGGAAAAGGCACACCAAACCGGCTCAGCCACCTACTTCCAGTAAGGCCCCACCTCCTAAGGCTTTGGCTCCTCCCCTCCTTTCAGTTCTTCCTCAAATGTAACTCCTTTCACTGTGAACTTCACAACAGAGGGTTGACACTCCTCCTATGTTGCCATATCTTGAACGATAGGCTTTTCAACCAGGAAGTAAAAAATTAATTGTTTCATGCAGGAAAACAAACATGTTCACTTATATCCCATAAAACATATCAAGATTTGTATAGATGCATTTTAAGCACCAACTAGTTCAAACTCAGAACTAAATTCTCTTCATTATGTATGTCAGGTGACATCAAATTTATTAACAATTATTTGTGTTGGATTGTGACTGGGTGGCTTATGTCAAATTGACAGTGAGTTTCTTTTTGATCCTAAACTTCACGATGAAATATGGAAAACCGTTATTACTGTACCTTCTGAACGCAATTTACTTGTTATGGCAAATGACTAACTTCCTGAAGCACATTTTAATCATAGCTATTGTCACCCTGCTCGTAGTTAGGATGATTAGCTCACACAAGACGTAACTCATATTTCAGAGCAGGGGAAATCCCATGTAGCTAGCTCTACTTTAATAGCACATCATGTACCTGTCCTTCTGTGGTTCTTTCTATGTGTTCTGTGGCAGATGTTAAATATTGTCTGTGGAAATGACACCCGCCTTATAGATAAGAATCACTTTGTTTACCTTGGATTCAGTTCCCCTCCCCACCCTTCTCTCATTTAAAATACTCCAATGTATTCTTAGTAAACATGGAAATCAGATTGAGGTCAAATATAAGCTAGTTCGATTCATACAAACCCTATGATCACAGCCTGATCACTTCCCAGACCT
Source organism: Aplochiton taeniatus (assembly GCA_017639675.1). Classification (NCBI taxonomy): domain Eukaryota; kingdom Metazoa; phylum Chordata; class Actinopteri; order Galaxiiformes; family Galaxiidae; genus Aplochiton; species Aplochiton taeniatus. The sequence continues at coordinate 773,448 of CM030184.1, forward strand.
GTACATTAACCCTTAAAAGTTTGGCGCTGCTGGCGAAATTGAGAACTATTGTTGTCAAGAATGTGAGTTTGAACTATATAGTCAACAATTTGACTTCCACCGTTGAGAGAGAGGTTTGCAGAACCATGTCAACATACCTTAAGCACACACACACACACACACACACACACACACACACACACACACACACACACACACACACACACACACACACACACACACAGCCAAATAGAGGAACCACAGTCTTAAAAGGACTCATACTAATCTCATGCTTGACCAGCGTGCTCTCCAGAAAAAACACGTTTTATAGCCCTACTGGAACACTGTAGTTTTTATCTGTCTATCTATTCAATGACGCTATCCCATTCGCTTTTTAAAAAAGGAGGAGTCTTATTAATTTGTCCAATAGTTCATCTTTTCAAAGACACCAGAAGTCAGAAACATATCAGAACTATAGATGATGGAGAACCAAAAAATAGTAATAGTAAAGAATGACAATTTCTATGTCGGGGGAAACATCTGATCACCACAAGTGAAAGCTCCATAATTAGGAGGTCAGGTGTACAGATTAACGAGAAGTGAAGTCCTGGAGAATTGATGTCAAAGCACCAAAGAACGAGGTTAACTGCCAACATAAAGGTTCAATGTTCTCTGTAATGTATAAGATTCATACCCCCAAAACCAGCACCCTCATAACCAGCTCTTCAGCCCCACATACAGAACTTCAAAAAGACAAAGTTTGCATTCCTTGCTTTGATTTTAACAGGATCTTTATCCCGAAATGAATCACTTAACAAGATCAATCAATCTTGCACACCCACAGTGTCGTAGCGACACCACAAAAGCATACCCTTTATTCCCATCTGAGCAAATGCTCTGTGCCCCCCTACCCAGCTTTTCCACCCACACACTATGACACCAGTGCTCCCTCTACACAACCACACTATGACAGCTCTCTCCTCACTGACTATACCACATAGGAGCTCTCCTCAAACTCAGAGTAGTGCTCCCGCCTTCTTTTCAACGTCACAACCCCCACCTGAACCACCCACTCGCAAATCTGGCCTTTGCCGCACTTCTGCTTTTGCATCAACTAAAGGGAATCAATATGTAGTTGGACCTTTCCCACATTTGTAAAATGTTTTACCACCATGAAATGTCTGACTTAAAATGTTTTATTTAATATTGACGTTATATTTCTTAGAGAATCCACCAAGTAGTGTGGTGTCTCCTTCATTTGTTGGGGCCTGGTGCATTTATTATGAAACTCATGCAATTAGTTGTCGAACAGTAAACTATTCAGTCTAATTGTACCAGATTTTTTTTTATAAATGACTATGTTAGTAATTAAATGTATTTTAAAAAGTATTTTACAAGAAGATATGTAAGTGTAACTGTAAAAACGTACTTCAATGAATATAAATAAAAGCATGAACTCAAGGCTAAACCCACAGTTATACACCAGGTACCCACAGACGGCTTATGTAGCCAAATCAAAGACGATACACAGGAAAAAATTAGGACGAGGTTGGGGGCATCAAAAGCAGGTCCAGATTAAATCAACCAAGTTTCCCTTTGAAGACATTATAGCCCAATTTGTACTTTTCTAACAATTTACGGGGAAATGGCGCTCTCTGCTGGACAAAGAATGGCCATTGCAATATTTTGTCTTGTTACCATTAAGACCAAAGTAGTCAAATCAGACGACTGGTGACAGATTTGGAATTTGGGGAGAGATAAGACAGCTTTCAGAACAAGGCCAAGAACACCGTAACAAATTGTCCTGTTTTCCTATAGAAAATCCAAAGAATATAGCTAATCTGTGAATCCAAACGTATAAAGAGCATTGTTTACCTAGCCAAACATTTTGGGTGATGATCTATCAGCTATTTTAGTCTGATGGTAAATTTTGTCAGCAAGGTTCAGGGTTCAGTAAAGAAAAATACTTGACCAACGTTAGCTAACATAGTAGAAAAAGACTAACGTTACCAAACTATGGCATCTCAGCCTCCACCTAAACCGTGGGAACGGAGGATTGCAGGGGCAATGAGTATACCAGTAAACTATCGGTAATACTAACTTAAATGACAGGTTAAATAATGAATGCAATATGTGTACAACTCTAACTGTGTGTGTTACCTTGGGTAGCCTGTTGGTTTGGCTAAATGCTAGGTCGCTAGCTAACGCTAATCGTCATGATTGATCGATATACCGTTAGAAACAGTTTTATGTAGCTAGTATTAGTAATTTATGTAGCTCACTTAGCTATCCTATTTCTTTGATACGGCAAATGTAGCTTCATGTTTGTTATTTGGGGATTGTCCGTTGTCCTGAATCAGACATAGGAAATGATGGCCAGCTATATAACGTTAGCCTAGCCGTACTTAGTAACTATCTCCGTTTCTGATGTCAGTCTTTCTTGTGAAAGATGACTAGTACGCACGATTAGTCACATACCATTTTCGTCAAGGCGCTACGGATTGACTTAGACCTTATTCTAGTTCAACCTATTACGTCGACTCAGCTGCTTTAATGTTTAAATTCTCTGCTAATTTCTTCTCCCCAGGTCGACCGAGTTCAATTCACCTTCTGGGCACTCCATCTCAACAGGCCCACCTGTCTTAACCCGGATGGTGCCGCCAGTGCCCCCTCGCCCCATGCAGCAGCAGCAGCAGCAGTTGCAGTCCTACCGGCCAGCCATGGGTTCCTTTGCGTCCTCCTACAGTCCCTATGGAAGCTCTATCTACGGGGGCCACAGCCCTTACAGTTATGGAGGCTACGGCCATGGCTTGGGTGGTTACAACCGACTTCCCCCTACGGAGGACGTGGCGCCAAGCCGCTTTGTCCAACAGGCAGAGGAGAGTAGTCGCGGTGCCTTCCAGTCTATCGAGAGCATCGTTCAGGCCTTCACCTCAGTCAGCATGATGCTAGATGCCACCTTCTCTGCTGTCTACAACAGTTTCCGCGCAGTACTGGATGTAGCCAACCACTTGACACGACTACGGGCGCACTTCACCCGAGTCTTTTCCGCTTTCGCATTATTCCGCACCTTGCGCTACCTCTACAGACACGTTCAAAGGCTGCTGGGACTGAGGCCAGATGCTGAGGCAGAGGACTTGTGGTCAGACAGTGTTGGGGATGCCCAGGCGACCGGTTTGTCCAGAGGTCTTGGGCCAGGATTTGAGGACCCCAGAGCCGGGTCAGTCAAGTCCTGGCCCATCTTCCTGTTTCTTGCTGTAGTTATGGGGGGACCCTATCTGATCTGGAAGCTGCTGAGCTCTGCAGAAGTGCCCGAAGACAATGGTAAGCCAGCACTATTTTGTTTTTGTGTGGCTTGCTGGTAATTCTTTTGAAAGTCAAGCGTCATAAGAAGGAAAGCGTGGTATGTGAGCACTGTGTAGTAATGAGGGTAGCTCGTCTTAACCAACTTGTTTTCTTGTGTTAATGCGCTCTCCTGTGCAGCCGTTAACTGGGCCAGCGGAGAGGATGACCACGTGGTGGCCAGAGCAGAGTACGACTTCACGGCCGCATCCGAGGAAGAGCTCTCCATGCAGGCCGGGGCCATGCTAAACCTAGCTCCTAAAGGTCAGCCTGCCTGCCCTACTGGGGCCCAAACATACAGTCCATAAAGTGTTGTGGGTAATCATACGCTCTTTGAGATGGATTTGTTAAAAGTTAAAAGACGACTTTGGTAAACAATGAAGCCATTTTAGACTTGTCATTTTAAGCAAAATACAAATTTACTGACTGAGTGACACTTGAGTGCATTTGCTGTTTTGAGATGGATGTCTGTTGATCAGTCTGGCTGGTACACAAAACCATGTCCTCTTGTCTCAAACTCATGCCTGTTGTCCCCTTGTGTGCAGAGCATCAACCCAGGGTGCGTGGCTGGCTTCTGGCCAGCGTGGATGGCCAGACCACAGGCCTGGTTCCGGGCAACTACGTCAAAGTCCTTGGCAAGAGGAGAGGCCGCAAGCATGCAGAGCTGGAAAGGCTGGCCCAGGCTCAGCAAGAAAACCCACAGGGTCCCCAAGCCCCTCAATTAAACCTAACGGCAGGCCCACAGCCAACTTCAGCCGCAGGCTTAATTCCTGGCCTTGGTTCAGCCCCCATCTCAGTAGCTTCAGAAGATCTGCTGGAGTCAGTGTATACAGAAATGCCAGCACCCCATAGTTTGGGGGCACCCAACCCAAGTGTAGTGCATGCAAGCACAGTCCTCACCATACCAGAGAAGATTGATCTTTGATGTGTGTGTGTGTGTCTGTGTTGGTTCACATTATCTGTTGGCTCTGTGATCAGGTGAGCTCTGAAGTTTCAAATTGTCAGACGTCAATAAGCTTTCTTTGCACAGGAGTGGTAGTCATTGAAGAATTGGCTCAAAACTAGATGCCCTAATGTCTAACAAGACTAAACCGAGGTATACAAACATCCAGATTGGCCGCTCTAGGACTTGTTCTGGTTTGATGTCCTACAATTATGATGATTATTAAGCTGTTCCTTGTAACATGCTGTTCTCTTTCAAATGTTTAGTTATTACATTTATTGAGTTTGTATTGTGCTAGAGGTGCTTTGGTAGCCTAGAATGTTGGTGCTTTGCCACTTACGATATGAAAGGTGTAGCTGTGGTAATTTGCAGACATGTTTTCTAGGTACCTTGGACAAGTTGTGTCACTCTTGTATGCACTTGACAATGCAAGCTATGCTAGATGTAGGCCTATACAGTCTTATATATTGTGTGTTTCAGTAATTGGAGAGAATCAAGTGCACTAATAACCACACGAAAATGGACAGGGCTAAGCCATTACAAGTTTTTTTCAGTGTGATGTTATTGTTTTAATCAGCTTCATTGGGGTTTGAAAAAAGACTGAAGAATCCTCGAAATTCTGTTTGTGTTTGTTAAATCTTACTAACCAAACGTATGTCGATTGTTGTACATAGTAATGAAAGTAGGTATCCTGCTTTTAGAGCGTTTCCACTGTAATTTTGTAAATATGTCGTTTTTGAAATAAATAGTTTCAAAGTTATACCGTGCCTAGATACTTTTACAGCATTTCCCTGGTTATTTGAAATGATCTTACCAGCCAGATTATCAGTGATCATCTACGTTTCTTAACCAAGTGTAGAACGTACGATCCAAACCTTTAAACATAACGTATAAACGTATTCCCTTTAATACATCACCGATATTTTCGGGCTACGCTATATAATGGCGGAAATTAATCATTCCCATTTTTAATGGCACTGGGTAGCAGTCACTAAGCAACCAGACGAGTGCTATGCACCTGCTGCACTGCGACACCGGAAACTAGACGGGTACGAGTTCTGACACAGAACCTTGTAGCTGGATTAAAAAATAACCCATTTTGAGCTAGCTAGCCTGTATCCATCTAGATCGAATGTTGTGCCCTGTTAAGAAATTGTGTGATCTCTGTTGGGCCAAAAGTACAACGTTTAGGTTGGCTTGCTGCTTATGTTATCCTAGCTAACGATAGCGAGTAGTGTTAGCTTTTGCCGTTTTGTTATAATCTTAGAACTGTTTGCTAATCCATTTTCTTCAATTCGCTGCCCCCCCCCCCCAAAATCTGCACAGTTGTCCCACATCTACACACTGCAACGATGAGCATTCATTGAGTTTATAGCTACAGGACTACGCGCAGCTCTACCTAGCAAGGACGTCGGATAAGTATGTGAACGTGTTATTGTGTTGATAGCTGACTTGGCAACCTAGCTTGGTCCTTACCAACAATTAATTGCAATGACTGTACGTTTGTTAGTGCAGACGGAGACTTCTTAGTTAGGAGGAGGTCAGGGTGGATTTGTGTTGTGTTGTTGGACTGGATGACAGCAAAATAAAAAAACTGCCGCTTATCAATTTCGCGTAACGCAATCTAGGCGTATATATTTTGGTGGAGATATTTAGACTCTAGATAAACCACTTTCTGCTTAATCATTTTCTGACATAATACATTACAATGTTGCATTGAATGTACATGTGATTGTATAGGTCTTACAATCTGACAGGCAATATAGCCCATAGCTCACTAACTATAATTTTTCAGTGATATAATTTTTACCTAAAAAACCTAGTCAATTAATTGAATTGTGTTGTTGTGTATTTTGTGATGTTGTTTAACTTATCTTTATTGCGATTAAATGAAATATTTAGTTTGCTTGTTATCTTAAATGGTTTATGTTCTCATTGAATCAGCTTTTTCTGTTGGATCTCTGACATTTTAAATAAAAGACAAAGTGTCTCACAAATTAAGTTTTCATTATTTTATTATTTCATCATCTGTTTCATCACGTAAAATCCACAAAAAAATGTAAAGTAAAGATTACAATTCAACCACAATATAATCTTTTCTATTACTTATGGGAGTATTCTGGTTGGACTGTCTATCCTATGACGTTTATGTTTTCACAGGATATTTATTCTCTTAATGTATGATCTCTTTCCTGCAGAAATGAGTCGCTTCTGCTCTGATAACAACAACTTTCCGTATGACAACAATGTCATGGTGCTTGACATGGTGCTGAGCTCTCTTTGGGGTGTCCCTCAGCCCATAAACTGGGACAATGTAGCAAAACTAGTCCCTGGCTTCACACCTAAAGAGGTACGGAATTGACATCACTGAGTAATTTCCTCCAGGTTATAGATTCTTCCTTTCTGATCACTTATTTATCAATTAAGTACATCAATTAACGACTGGATCCTTTGTCAATACTTTTTAATCATTTTCATGAACTATGGAACTCAGCTATAATGTCATGCTACTAATACTGTTGCCCTGCCAACCTACAGTGTGTGCGTAGGTTCGAGGAACTGAATAGCACTGGGAGTTTCCCCCACGTGGACAACCAATGCAATGCCCTGTCTGCTGGAAGCTCCACCCCTTCTGATGCCCTGTCCACCTACATCAAGTCTGCAGTATTGGACACCGTGGAGGATGGCCAGACCAGGACCAATCCTAGTGCCAGCTCAGTTTCAGGTGAACCTGAGTGAGAAAAGGGCCCTTCCATGCTGTTGCTCGAGTAATGTAAAGATGCTGTCATTCAAAGGCTTTACTTTGTTCTTGCAGAATGGCATGTCTTTCTGGGTGTAGTCAATAGGCTGGGACACAAGGGACTGATTTGAGGATGTTTCGCTCCTTTGGCGTCTGCAGGTTTGAAGGCGACCCCCTCAGGAAGGATTGGGACCGTAGAGAAGAAGGAGAGGAGGGTTTCGGCTGAGGAGGAGGAGGAGGACAAGCCGCAGCAGGAACTCGAGTAAGTCGGAAGTCTGCTGCTCTTCCATGGCTGTTATGCATGCAACCACCAGAAAAGCCTGGACAGAGCTGAATGCTTGTGAGGTTGATGGTTGGAGTTGATAAGAAAAAATGCTAAGGAATAATATGAGATGTAAGCTGTTGTTTGTTTTGTCTGCCTGTGTGTGTGTGGTATGTGTGTGTCTGTGCGCATGTGTCTTACCACACAGACCCAACATGGTCATCCATGTGTGTGACGAAGCCAAGAACCTGAAGCAAGACTTTGTGTGCCCCAGAGATCTTCTAGTGAAGGAGATGCGCTACTTTGCAGAGTACCTGTCTGTGGACCCTCAGCGGTGGGAGGAGGTGGACATCTCGGTTCACTGCGATGTGCAGATCTTTGACTGGCTCATGAACTACGTCAGGAGAAACGCCTCAGTCGATGGCAGCAAAGAAAAACCCAAGCTTGGTAAACGGAAAAAAAATCAAAGAAAATAAGTTGTAGTATACTGTAAAGCACATGTCTCAAATATGGACCGCACACACCTGTGAATGCTTGAGCTGTCTCTTAACCTTGTGTGAACCAGTGGATGGTGCTTTGACTGTGGTAACTAAAAGTGCTGTGCGTTTGTTGGGTCCCTGGTAGTGTGATCGGTGTCGTGTGTTTTTCTGGCCGTGGTCTGTTTGTGTGTTGGTTGGTTATGTGGTGTTTGTTGGTTACAGAGCCCAGCAATGTGATCTCAATCCTGATCTCCTCCGAGTTCTTGAAGATGGATCCGTTAGTAAGTGTTGTGGTGTGAACTTGGTTGCTGCATCTGTTATACAGTCCTATGGGTCTCTGGTCTGGCTGGTATCGCAGGGAGGCTTTGAAAAATGACCGGACAATTTTAAAATCTTCAACTTTTGATCTATTTATTGTGTTTCTATGACAAAACTAGTTATCTGTTGCCACAAGTGCGAAGACGCAAGATTTAACTGACCAATACTTGATCTATTTAAATAAATCATTGTTCTCTCCTGTAACCATTGGCCAACCAGAGGTCTAGGGACTGAATACTGCATGGTTTCTGCATGGTTGGCATTCATTGTGTTGTTTTTTCAACCTGTGTTTCAAACTTGTTCTCCTAAACTGTCCTAGCTTTTGATTTGAAGAAGCCAAGTAGTTCAGTGGACTTTTGTTTGCATGGAGATTATGGGATACGACAGCAATTGGACTTACAGCACGTGTGTGCTGTGCATTTCAGGTGGAGGACTGCATTCAGTATTGTCACAAGAACATGAGTGCTATCGTGGCCACCTCGTGCAACATGAACTGCATCAACTGTAACCTGGCAACGCGCATCGCTGACCTCTTCAACCACAGCGAGGCCGATGATATCAAGGACAAGAAGGACAAGTTCAAAAGGTGGGACCTATTGCGTCTTGTACGTCCTCATTTGTAAAGTGCTTTGGGTGTCTGAAAAACGCTATATAAATTAAATGAATTATTATTATTATTATCTCAAATCCAATCCTCATAGCCCGCTCCTATTTCATCCTTGGGCTCACTGTGTCTGACTTTTCCTCCCTCAATTCGACCCCTTCAGCAAATTGTTCCAAAAGAAAATCGAGTGTCTCTTCGATCCCAACTATCAGAACCGAGACTCCCCAGGCAATGCTTCCACTCTGTACAGGTAGGTGGAGGCGTCCATGAGGAACTGGTTGCTGTCCCTCTGAACTATGGGGGCTGGCGGCTGCCTGACTGCCGTCTCTCTGTCTGCCATCCAGGTGTGGTCTGTGCCTTAAGCTGGTGACCAAAGACACTGAAAGGAAGATTTACTGCGTCGCAGGAAAAATGAACATCGATTTACGAGGAGAGATCACTTACTCCCACACTAGGTACACCATTTTGTTTCAGTGTCATGTTCCCTATCTGGGTTTGCCAGTTGGTCAGTCGTTGTCAAGCTGACACAAAATCATGTCATGTGACGCCATAGCTTGTTTGTAAATGTGGAGTTCATTTTGATGGTACACATAGAGGGAAATAACCTCAAAGCTATTTTGACGGATGTTCTGTATGTTCACGTGTGTGTGCGTGTGTGTTGGCGTGTGTTGGTGTGTGTTCAGGCAGAAAAGCTGGGAGGTGCACGACTACATTACCGGTCTGTATGAAGAGCTGAAGTCCTGGATACTGGTGTACTGGAGGATCTGGGGAACGATCAACTACCTCACCTGCTCGCGCTGCCAACAGGTATGGCGCGTGTGCGTGTGCGTGTGCGTGTGCGTGTGCGTGTGTGTGTGTGTGTGTGTATGCGTGTGTGTGTCAGTAACGTGCTGCAGTTATTCAATGTATTTTTTTTTCAACATGTTGGTGTGTGTTTGTGTTTGTGTGTGTGCACTCAGGCGTTTATGTGTGCGGAGCTGTCCCACTGCAGGTACCATCCAGAGGGGGTGCTGTACCCTGGCGTGGGGGCCGAGCAAGGCTTGCAGGGGACGGGCATCTACCCCTGTTGCAACCAGAGGGTGCTCCGCTTCGACCCTACTGGAATGCCCAAGGTAGGAAGACATGCACACACACACTCAAAGTGCGGTGATAGCACAAACATTTTATTGGATCCTGTGTGTGTGTCTGTGTGTGTGTGTGTGTGTGTGTGTGTGTGTGTGTGTGTGTGTGTGTGTGTGTGTGTGTGTGTGTGTGGGCGGGCGGGGTCAGGGCTGTAAGATGCGGGACCACATAGTAAGTGTGCTCGACAGTGGAGACTGCAGTGGGGACCACCAGGTGAACTCAGCACAGACCAGACTCCTCAATGACCTGCTGCTCCATCGAGACGCAGTGTGTGTCCCCAACACACCTCTATCGGAGGGGTAAGACACAGTGTGTGTGTGTGTGTGTGGGTGTATGAGTGTGTTTGTATGTGTATGTTTGTAACCTTTACCGTGTGTGTGTGTGTGTGTGTGTGTGTGTGTGTTACAGGTCTGCAGAGTCTCCTAGTTCCAGTACAGAGAAAGTTCTGGACTGTGATATCCTACTGGAGCCAGCCCTCCTGGGTCCTCAGAGAGCAGAGGGAAGCGCTGTGAGGCACTCTCTTTGTTTTAGCCTTGTATCTCTATCTCCTGTTTTCTGACCATCCTAATAGACTATGACCTGTGCACTGAGTGACCGGTACACTGAGTGACCAGTACACTGTGCGACCAGTACACTGAGCGACCAGTACACTGTGTGACCAGTGTGACCAGTACAGTGAGTGACCAGTACAGTGAGTGACCAGTACAGTGAGGGACCAGTACACTATGTGACCAGTACAGTGAGTGACCAGTACACTGAGTGACCAGTACACATTTCTGTCTCTTTTCATTGCAGTTTTCCCTCTTGAAAAACTGGAGTTTGCAACTGGTATGATCCGTTCTAATATTAACGAATGAATATTATTATCTAATATTATTAATTATATAAATGTATAGAGTAGATTTTTTTTATGTTTGTTCTTCTGAATTTATATGATATATATTATATGATATATATTACTTAGATATTATCAGAAGGGGCCCATGCACTTATCATCTCAGTCCAATCTGATGGGTACACGCTGAGCAATCACCTAAGCTTGTGATTGGACCATGTCCCTTTCCAGAGACAGCAGTCTCTCCTGTCTGAGGACGAGGAGTACACCACGGGGTCAGAGGTCACTGAAGACGAGGTGGGCGACGAGGAAGAGGCGTCAAAGAAACAAGGTGGGGCCAGTAGTTTCCCGTTGGATTGTCCATCAGAATAATGACAATGCTTTGTGACGATCAAGGTTGTCAAAAAAGGTACATCTGTGATAGTGATAGTGACTGTGATAGTGTAGAGTCATTTTCATAAATCATAGAGGTAGAAGTGTTCCATCGCTACGTATGAAATTGTCATCGTAGAAGTACAAGTTGTACAGTACAACCAATCTAAAGCATTATCATTTCACTGTCATAATGTCTAGTTACAGAATTTGAAATGTATCTCTGTGGTAAGAATGTTATGTAGCACTGATGCTATATGGATAACTGTTATAACAGCATAATCATTAATGGTTTCAGTGTTATTCGTCTGATTATAGAATTATGACTCAATAGCTGTTTCATAATAGCAGTATGACTTAGTAACTATTGTTCAATCATGATTTATGTATTGTGTAAAAGCATGTTAGGAACTTAACGTAATAAGAATAGCTGGTAATGAAAAGTCATGTGTCATAAAGTGGAAAAAACAATGATCTTATTGTATGGTTAGATTTGTTTCACGATTTTTTTTATATGGCTTCCTTTGATCATTGCCTGACCACTGACAATGTGGGCCTTGTTGAAAGAATAGTTTATTGTTGAAAGTAACTATTGTTCCCTATCTAGGTTCATGTTACCATTTCTAGCCTGTAGATGGCACCATCCACCCAACAACTGTACTGTAGGTCCATGATAACAATACCGTCTTGTCTTTGGTACTGTCCACTCCCAGCTGCTAAAAAGGCAAAGAAATCAGGCAGAACTCTGAAGAGACAAGTGTCTTCACCCAACATTCAGCGCAAAGACAAAATTGAAAAAGTTAGTTTGTCCTAGCTTTCATTTTATGAACATCTACTGTGTGTGTGTGTGTGTGTGTGTGTGTGTGTGTGTGTGTGTGTGTGTGTGTGTACACACACAGTGTAGTATTATAATTGTATATACAGATATGTTCATCTTTGCATAATATTGTTCATTCCTACAGGCACTTTCAAGGGACAACACTCCTTTCACGTGAGTTGCAGTTCCTGTACATACATTTACCTAATATTATATATGCATACAAAATATTCCGCTTTGCACTGCGTGTTAAGTTTATGGCTGTGTGTGTGTGTGTGTGTGTGTGTGTGTGTGTGTGTGTGTGTGTGTGTGTGTGTTTCAGAGTAAGTGCTCAGAAGAGCAAATGGGACAGCTCTCGCTCTATGCGCTATAACCAGGATGCCCAAAGGGAAGAAGGTGAACACTTTTCATTCACTCATTAGAAATGAATTGTCTTCTGAAAACTCAAATCAAGGAAATGTAACATCATCTGCTGAAAGTGCCAACAAGCTAACTCGTTAACTGGTAAAAAGTGACTACTATTGTTCTGAAAACCAAACCGTTTTTCCTGTCTCTCTCTATTCCCCCTGTCCTTCTGGGTTCCAGACCAGCGGCGTATGGTGGAGATCATTGGTCACCTGACCAGGATGCGCTTCGGGGACCAGGAGCAGAGCAAGTCCAAAGAACTCAAAGAGGTGGGCCAGGGACAGGATCGCGCGGGAAGGTCCTTTGGCGAGTGTGTTGTGAAGTGTGTTGATTGTAATTGGTTGTTCCTCCAGCAGGGAGCGGGGGTCTGCTCACGACTAGAGGCTCAGATCAGGAGCTCCTCCCAGCCCAGTGGCAGACACAGTGGCTCAGAGAAAACATCCAGGTACACACACACACACACACACACACACACACACACACTTAACACCTCTGTTTTGGTTGAATTATTCGTTCCTCTTTTCCTGACTCGTTTCCCGCCCTTTTTGCTTTTTCCTCAGGCCGAAGCGGTTTGCTCAGATCAGGCCCACATAGAAGAGACAAGGAGATGGGAAAGAGATGGTTGACGGGAAGTTAGGACTGGGAAGAGAAGGAAAGAGGAAGAGAAAAGACGAAAATTCCCGTCGTAAGCCCCTAGTCGGGGGAACGGCAGAACCTGGCCTCCTCAGCTTCTCCCTCCTTGCCTGTTCCACTCGGCCTTTGCTTTGGGCGTCTCCAGCCCTGGAGCTTAAACTAGTTTAACCTTTCCCCTCTGCTTCCCCAGGTTAGCTTAACTCAGGTGGCTCTGTATGGATCACCACCCCTCCCATCGTAGCTCCTCACTCTGCCTAGCTAACTGTACGCTACCCCAACGCAATATATCAGCGTGGTACTGGAGATGTGTGAGGTATACCGGCTTTTGTTCCAGCGCGACTCCTAACAGTTATTGGTGCAAGGAAGTTTAAATCGAACAAAGTGGATGAAGGGGGAGTGGCAGTTTGATCTGTGTTAGACCGCCAGCCTGTACACCCATGGGGTTCTCCAAACCTAGAGTCAGTGACCACTGGAACAGATCACCTCGCTCAACCTGTATTGTACACCATAGGATAACTCACAGAATCTCCTGTAGAGGGAGACCTTTGTAGTGGATAGCAGTAGACATGCTGTGTGTGTGTGTGTGTGTGTGTGTGTGTGTGTGTGTCTGTGTGTGTGTGTGTGTGTGTGTGTGTGTGTGTGTGTGTGTGTGTTGATGATAATATCAGATGCCATTTTGATCGGTTTTAGACTGACTACTACTAACTACCGGGATATAATGTAACATAAATTAACTGTGACCTCAAAAATAAAAATGATAATGTAATGCCAGTGCTATGGTGTGTTTATATAGAGAGATAGAGTTGGAATTTGCAATCACTGCTTTATTTACTGTTATTGGCCAATAGATGGCAGTAAATATGCGCTGAGATTTCATGCATGCTTTATTGCCAGTCAACTTTAGCCCTGATTCCAGGAACAAACCCAATGGCCCTGCTCCCTGTGGAGTTTGAGGGGACTAAACTAATGTTACTGTTTCATACATTTTATTAGCTGTATTACGACAAAGGTGCCTTAAGGGGTGTGTGTGTGTGTGTGTGTGTGTGTGTGTGTGTGTGTGTGGGGGGGGGGGGGGGGTTAGCTTAAGACATTTGTGTGGTTTAAAAGAGGGAGATGATTCCGTTCGGCTAGTACGATGCCAAAGTTGTGTCTCTCTCCTCGACCTCTGCTGCCAGATTCAGCGGCTTCCTGCACGTTGCCTTCACAGAGGTATTAATAACCCCGGAGTAGAGCCACAACCTGGCCCCGCTCCCAGCGGTGCGGCTGCCTCTCTGTAAGACCCTCCAGCTGCTTGCCCCCCACACAGTGGATGCCACGGATGGCTCAGGCCCCCTCCATCTGGGTCAGGGGACAGAGGGGCTCCGGTTACCCCCCCCCCCCAACGCTGCCGCATGTGGGGCCCAGCTTAACGATCATTTCAACATAGACCCCAGCGCTTATGAATTATAGCCTGGGTCAGGAGACACGAGACGATGGTGAATGAAACTAAAAAAACAGTTCTATGCAACACAAACAGAGCATTACGTAGCTCTAGGACACCGATATATGAGCAGAACACCATCCGTACAGGGGTGGATGTGAGCATGGGGTGAGTAGGCAAACAGGATATATTGCCACGGAGTAGGCTTCTAGGCAGAGATCACCTCCATATACGAGGGTTACCCTAACCTTTAATGGAATACCAGAATGTTAGCGGCCGTCTCCTTTGACTCCAGCCCAACCTTGGCCTGAGAGTGAGACGGAAGTGGAGAGATGCCATCAGAACAGCTTCTGTATGTGTAGCCATGTTTGTGTGTTCAGTTTGCAAGATGAGTGGTCTCAGCAACATATCCAATTTCACTAGTAGTCAGGTTTGGTGTGTGACTGGAGTCTATAAGAGGAAATAACATCAGCTATCTTAATTAAAGCAGTATTTCTAGTAGTTACTTGGGTATTGCAGTTATGTAGGACGTTTGACAGCAGTCCAAATGGGGCATATCTACAGCACTCACCAGCCCAACAGAAGTGTGGGTACCTCTGCTTTCTACGGGTTGCCTCTTCAGACAACCCCCCTCTCACAATAAGATAAAAAGATTTGAACAAGAGCATGGTTATAAAATTCTCAACTTTAATCAGTTCAAAAAGATTCACAACAAATGTAACACTCAAAGAAGGTAAGTGTGCCATTAGAGAATGAGGACTCATTTGGATGTATACATTATTTGCCTAATTAAACTCGTTGGCAATAATTTAGCGCTCTAAATAAAAGCCTTCTGCTTATTTGGATAGAACAGATACAAATGAAAATGCAACAAAATACAAAATTGAATGTAAACCGAGTTTATTTGACTTTGCCCTAAAGGTAGCGTCTTGAAGCACTACAGCATGGTAAACAATGTAAATTAGTATAAGTCAAAGTCTCAAAAGCCTTCTGAGTTAAACGGGAATTGTTATAAAGATGCAACTAACCAGGAACCCATAAATATCTCCACCTTAAAACGTCCCATTTAATGAAGGCTCACAAATGAGCGACAATCCTCTCAGAGGAAAACATAACACTGATGTCGACTAGGCAACAGCACACACACGCACACGCCCACAAAAAGAAAACAAATATATATAATAAATGAAAAAAGAACCAATTATGTTCCCATGATATTAAAGATGCTATACAATCGGGATGATATGCACATTATCTGCCTGGCGTTGACTGATGGAGCCCGACAGTGGGCCTCAGTCGCTTGTTAGGCCCGTCTCATGGGCAAAGGACGCTGACCCAGACTAAATCAACAAGTAGCATCGCTCAGAGCGTCATTCAATCCAATCAGTTCACATTCTCCAAGAACGCAACGGAGCACCAGACAAAAGGTGTCCGTGCCTCCAAAACACTCCCACCGTCCTGTTTTGTCACACCACAGTTCTACAAGCCAGACAGCTTGCAGTGAGGTGTTAGCACAAAAACTCTGCTTAGACTGTATATATAATATATATAAACAAATATATGAGGAGTAAGAATGGAAAAGAAAAACTAATGAACGAGAAACGAAACCATTCAATTGTATACTCCTTACAACAACCTCATCATGCATATCATGGGGGTGGGCCATGGACCAAACTAAACAGAAGCTTGGATTAACAGTTCTGGAAAGATAATACACAAAAGTCTCCATATAAAATGCACACTATGTAAAAAGGGGCCACGGGGTGACGCGGTGATCATTTACATATATCGGCATTGTTTTGGTCAACCAATGGGGCTGCTCTGCTCTGCGATGGAGGGGGGGCCTCCACGTTGCTCAGGCCTCTGGTAGGTATGTGGTGTCGGTGGGGGGGTGGGGGGGTTATTGTTGTTGTTTGTTTGTCTGCTGATTGGAGGACTTGGACAGTCTGGCTGAGCTGGCGGCTCAGTCGCACATTTCCTCTGGGATTTCATGGGGGTTGAGGATCCCGGGAACGGACATCTGCAGCTTGTGTTTCTCCTCCTGTGCCTGACGCAGCGATGCCTCCCGCTCCTCTAGGAACAGGTCCGTGGTGTCCTCGCCAGCAAACTCCTGGAAGAGAGAGAGAGAGAGAGAGAGAGAGAGAGAGAGAGAGAGAGAGAGAGAGAGAGAGAGAGAGTGAGTGAGTGAGTGTGTGTGTGTGTGTTGTTCACATGTACGCAGTCACACACTATTTACTCCCAAAGCTCATTACAACACATGCACATTTTCCAACGATGACCAAACTGCACCACAACACCTAGTGTGCGTAGAGGCATGTTTCCTGGCTGCGTAGGACAAAGTTATTCTTAGGCTCAGAGCACATCAGCCAACTATCTAGCTGGTGATAACCTTCCCAGTCCATAATGAGCAATGCTCTGTCAACACGGCCCTCCCATCTAGAGGACAACAGGCCCCTGGCCCTCCCATCTAGAGGACAACAGGCCCCTGGCCCGCCCATCTCTGGAGGACAACAGGCCCCTGGCCCTCCCATCTAGAGGACAACAGGCCCCTGGCCCTCCCATCTCTAGAGGACAACAGGCCCCTGGCCCTCCCATCTCTGGAGGACAACAGGCCCCTGGCCCTCCCATCTCTGGAGGACAACAGGCCCCTGGCCCTCCCATCTCTAGAGGACAACAGGCCCCTGGCCCTCCCATCTCTAGAGGACAACAGGCCCCTGGCCCTCCCATTTAGAGGACAACAGGCCCCTGGCCCTCCCATCTCTAGAGGACAACAGGCCCCTGGCCCTCCCATCTCTGGAGGACAACAGGCCCCTGGCCCTCCCATCTCTAGAGTACAACAGGCCCCTGGCCCTCCCTGGAGCTCTCTGCTTCTTCAACCAGTTAACACTGACCGTTCAGTTCAGCACACGGACAAAAAGGGAGTCTTTATTGTGCTGGCATACGCTTCAACTTGACCTGGAAGCTTGGGTTAGTTCCTCTGCTAGGTAGGAATGGTGTGTGTGTGTGTGTGTGTGTGTCTGGCTTCTGCTGAGCTGTATGTGTGGGCCCGTGTGGTAGGGACAGAGGGAGTGAGCAGGCGTTACCTTGATCTGGACTAGGAAGTCCCTAAGGTGCTCTTTGAAGGCAGGAATGTCCTGGTTCAGGCTGAACAGCCCCGTCACAAACACCTTGACTTGGGCGCTGTAGCACGGTCAAGAAATACACATTTAGAAACAAACAATAAGACATTTCAGAAATGTTAATCTTATATTAAACTGCATTGTTTGCATTTAATATATATATATATATATATATATATATATATATATATATATATATATATGTGTGTGTGTGTGTGTGTGTGTGTGTGTGTGTGTGTGTGTGTGTGTGTGTGTGTGTGTGTGCGTGTGGATACTCACTCCTGCAAGTGAGGGAAGGCGGTCTTGAGTAGGTTGGCCACGTACTCCTGGATGAAGCCCTGGTTGTTGGTGGGGGTGGCGGGGTTGAGCGCCGTGCTGATCTTCCCCTCCTCCACCAGGTTGAACATGTAGGCCAGGATGGAGGCGTGCATGGTCAGCCCTGGAGGACACACACACACACACACACACACACACACACACACACAAAGAAAAACCTCACTTCAGATGGCGATGAAGGACTGACCCCGGTGGCCAGTTTGTTATAAAGAGGCCATTCAACTGGAAATGAAAGCAGATAAGCGGTGTGTGTGTGTTTCTGTGACGGTTAAGTACACATGCTCCAGGCAGTTAGTGTGTGTGTGTGTGTGTGTGTGTGTGTGTCTACTGACCGGCAGTGTGGGATGTGTCAGTGACCACAGAGAAGATGTGCTGCAGGATGTCACAGAAGTAGGTCTGGTAGAAGCTCTGTGCTGCTGCCTCCTCCTGAGCCACGTTCTGCAGCAGTGTGTAGAGGATCTGGAGGCCTGGGACGGGACACACACACACACACACACAGCTTCAGGCAACACTCCCTCTCACACACACACACACACACACAGCTTCAGGCAACACTCCCTCTCACACACACACTTAGCAGGCCCATTTGACGTAGGTGTCATTCATTGAAAAACAGAACTGAAGAAGCAGAGACAGTGGTTTTCTGTGTGTGTGAGAGTGTGTGAGTGTGTGTGTGTGTGTGTGTGTGTGAGAGAGAGACACTTGGGGTTTTAGAAGGGGAAGCGAGGGGTGTTTGGAGAGCAGGTCCACGGGCTGAGCCTCACCGGTGTCGGCCACGTTCCTCATGGTGTGCTTGAAGGCCCAGATGATGGAGTCCAGCACCAGTTTGAACTGGGCCGGGGGGATGGCCAGGAAGGCCGGGAAGCAGTGGGAGTTGACGGCTTGGAGCAGGTAGAAGAAGTGGGTCCTGTGCTCCGGGTACTCCTCAAAGTCCTATACAACACACACACACACACACACACACACACACACACACACAGCCTTGTAAAAATGTATGCCTTAAGGGTAGGTCTAGGAGGTAGTGGTAGACAGAAAGGGGGGTTTGTTTGTAAGGACGTCCTCCCCCAAAAAGGGTTCCACGGCCAGGCCAAACCGTGCAGCGTGACCTCACTGACCTTGTTGATCATGTTGAGTGTGCACTCGAAGACGGCGTCAAAGATCTGGGGGATCTCGCCGGTGATGTGTCCGCCCAGCTTGTTGACGATGGTCGCCATGGTGCTGAGGACCTCGGGCTCACGGGCGGCCGGGACGTTGCGCTGGTAGTCGATGAGGACGGCGTCCAGCAGCGGCGGAACAAAGTTCTCCCCCACCTGGAACACAGGGATCAGCCGGGATCAACACCGAGGAGGGGGGGCTGTCTGGCACTGATGTCCCTCTGCTAAACCCAGGGATATGTTGAGTCTGTACCCTCTATGAAGACCAGCTTACTTAGAGCTCAATATTAAGTTCAAGGACCACTATGATTATTAAAACATCAAAGCGATGAAGGTTGAATAAAAAGGCTTGCGTTGGAAGTGAAGGCCAGGCCATGTGTTCAACAGTCCAGTCTTTGGAGCTCAAAGTAAAAGCTGACGTTTGACATCTTTTGGGTCCCAGGTCCTGGGGGCCTGTCTACCATTGAGGTCTCCAGAGGGGTGTGTGCTCTATAAATAGAGCCTGTCACATATCGGAGGATTGTGGCTCACCATCTGGGGATCGTTGGATCGGCTAACCCAGCCTGAGATCAGTTTCAGCGTCTCTCGTTTCACTGTCCTCATACTCCGGATCAACGGCTGTTTGGTCACCATCTCTCCTGCAACGGACGGGAGGGCATGAGCACGTCGGGTACAAACACACACACACACACACACACACACACACACACACACACACACACACACACACACACACACACACACACACACACACAGTGCCTCCTCTCACCGTTGGTCTGGATAGCGGCGGAGATGTTCTCGCTGAGGCACTTGTAGACGTTGAGCATGTCCAGGTAGATGCGTCCTAGCTGGATGACAAAGGGGTGGCCCACCGCCTTGCAGGCCCGGACGTTGGTCTTCAGGATGCTGCCCAGCTGCTTCACCGTCTCTGGGTCCTTCAGGATGTCCACGTTCTGACACACACACACACACACACACACACACACACACACACACACAGGAAGCAAAGAGAGGAGGTACGGTGAGCAGGTTGGCCCTCTTAAAACAGTGGAACATCAACAAACACTCCTCAGCCATCTGATCTGGGTGAGCAGACGTCCCTGTGTCTCACCTTGGTGGCCTGCTGGATGATGCTGTCCCACACCTGGTTAGGTAGCAGCATGTACTTCTCTATCAGGTGCTCCTGCACGGCCTGGTCCGTCTGGGCTCCGATCATGTAGCCCACTGCCTCGTAGAAGGTGTGCACCTACACACACACACACACACACACACACACACACGTTAAATCTGTGTTTTATCTAAAGGGGAGCAGGTTATCCTAGAACTAGGCTGAGTGTGGGGCTGACCTGCTGGGGCTGGAGGTCACAGATGATGGTGTTGATGTTGTTGAGGATCTCGTCGATGAAGGGCATGACCTCGCCCACCTGCACCTGGACAAAGTGCCGCCTGCACTTCTGGGCGATCTTGATGAAGGTGTCGCACGCCATGTCCTGCACACCGTCGTGGGTCTCTGTTGAACGAAGGGGGGGGGGGGGGGGCGTTAGGACCTCTTTGCCGTAAGACATCCCATAGGTGAACCGCACTGACCTAAACATACAGCTTTCCTTCTCACCCTCATTAAGACCTCATATATATATATTCCTCTGCTCTTACTCCCTACAGCACCATCTTGCCTCTCCAACATGATCGGCGTGCAACACATTAGAACTCTGGTTCTCACCATGCATGAACTCAAAGAGCTTGTTGACCACGGTCTTGAGGAACTTCCAGTGGGCTCGGAGGAAGCGGGGGTACTGGCCCACGATGTACATGATGTTGGAGGCGATGATGGCCTTGTTGTCCTTCCCCCTCTTCTGCTCACACAGCCCCAGCAGGTCCTGGACGACACAAACCACGCAACTCAGTCAGACTCAGACGGTGGAGCGTTTACTACCAATGCCCTGACTGCAGCAGAGCTATGGAAAATGCAGATCCAAGACTAGACTGTCAAATTAATAAAAAAACTAAACTAAGTACCCCATTGGATTTGCCATTTATCATGAGACTCACCAACGTTTTTTTAAACTTTTTGTTGCTTAAGCCCGGTGATCATGGAGTTCTGAGCCCACCTTGATGACTATGTTATAGAGTGTGTGTGTGTGTGGCCCCCCACCTTGATGACTACATCATAGTGTGTGTGTGTGTGTGGCCCCCCACCTTGATGACTACATCATAGTGTGTGTGTGTGTGTGGCCCCCCACCTTGATGACTACATCATAGTGTGTGTGTGTGTGTGTGTGTGTGTGTGTGGCCCCCCACCTTGATGACGGTCACCAGGAACCTCTTCTCATCCTCCTCGTGCATGGCCCCGCTGATGGAGCCGATGGCCCAGCACAGCGTGTTCAGGTTCCTCCAGGACCACTCGGTGCCGTTCACCTGGTTGTGCAGCTTCTCCGTCATGATGCGCTCTGTGTCAGCGTAGTCCAGGTGAGTCAGGTACACTGAGGAGACACACACACACACACACACACACACACACACTACCTTAGTGACTTTCCAGTGAGTGTCCCGGTGAGTCAGGTACACTGGAGGACGCAAGGTTCAGGGTGTGAGGGGGGAGAACACCTCAGACTTTGTTTTCTTGGTACACAATATCAAAACCAAATATACTATTATTATTATTATTATTATTGAGTTTTTATGATATAACTGAATTCCAACAGAGGTTTACAGTGGACTGAGTGGGTGAGAGACACTGGGACACACTCTTACCCAGGGTCTCCCTCATGTTCTTGTAGAGGTTGATGGAGTCTGTGTCCTTCATGAACTCTCGGACCACCTCACCCTGGTCGTTCTCCACCACCAGAACCTCCTCTGGCTTGGCCATGCGGCTCACCATCAGCAGACGCACCTGACGCACGGAGGGAGGCGCTGGTCAGGACACGCACACACACACTCTCTCTGACAGACAGACACACACACACACTCTGACAGACAGACACACACTAACGGCCCACATTCTGCCTACAGAGAAGCCAAATCTACAAACCAATACAGCCAACCAAAAGTTGACATCACCATCTGCAGATAAATAAATCTTGACATAATCTATCAAACCCAGAGAAAGAAATATAGCTTTTTCTAAACGTTTGGTTGGAAATCGCAAGGCACCACACGCAAACGGCAAACATAAGTGACAACGTTTTGAACCAATCGGCTGAGGCGGTACCTTGGAGAGCACGGGTAGGTAGAGCTGTCTGCGAGGCGGGACGTCAAAGTGCTGGCTGCCCGACAGCAGGGGGGAGGTGGAGGTGGAGAAGGGGCTCTCCCGGTAGAGCTCGGCCGCCAGGTGGTTCCAGTACTCCAGGCAGATCTTGAAGATCTCCGTCTCCTCAACCTCGGACACCAGCAGCATGTAGTGGAGGGCCTGGTGGAGGGGTGGGATGGAGGCAGTTAGGGTCTACAACTCATGTAGTGGAGGGCCTGGTGGAGGGGTGGGATGGAGGCAGTTAGGGTCTACAACTCATGTAGTGGAGGGCCTGGTGGAGGGGTGGGATGGAGGCAGTTAGGGTCTACAACTCATGTAGTGGAGGGCCTGGTGGAGGGGTGGGATGGAGGCAGTTAGGGTCTACAACTCATGTAGTGGAGGGCCTGGTGGAGGGGTGGGATGGAGGCAGTTAGGGTCTACAACTCATGTAGTGGAGGGCCTGGTGGAGGGGTGGGATGGAGGCAGTTAGGGTCTACAACTCATGTAGTGGAGGGCCTGGTGGAGGGGTGGGATGGAGGCAGTTAGGGTCTACAACTCATGTAGTGGAGGGCCTGGTGGAGGGGTGGGATGGAGGCAGTTAGGGTCTACAACTCATGTAGTGGAGGGCCTGGTGGAGGGGTGGGATGGAGGCAGTTAGGGTCTACAACTCATGTAGTGGAGGGCCTGGTGGAGGGGTGGGATGGAGGCAGTTAGGGTCTACAACTCATGTAGTGGAGGGCCTGGTGGAGGGGTGGGATGGAGGCAGTTAGGGTCTACAACTCATGTAGTGGAGGGCCTGGTGGAGGGGTGGGATGGAGGCAGTTAGGGTCTACAACTCATGTAGTGGAGGGCCTGGTGGAGGGGTGGGATGGAGGCAGTTAGGGTCTACAACTCATGTAGTGGAGGGCCTGGTGGAGGGGTGGGATGGAGGCAGTTAGGGTCTACAACTCATGTAGTGGAGGGCCTGGTGGAGGGGTGGGATGGAGGCAGTTAGGGTCTACAACTCATGTAGTGGAGGGCCTGGTGGAGGGGTGGGATGGAGGCAGTTAGGGTCTACAACTCATGTAGTGGAGGGCCTGGTGGAGGGGTGGGATGGAGGCAGTTAGGGTCTACAACTCATGTAGTGGAGGGCCTGGTGGAGGGGTGGGATGGAGGCAGTTAGGGTCTACAACTCATGTAGTGGAGGGCCTGGTAGAGGGGTGGGATGGAGGCAGTTAGGGTCTACAACTCATGTAGTGGAGGGCCTGGTGGAGGGGTGGGATGGAGGCAGTTAGGGTCTACAACTCATGTAGTGGAGGGCCTGGTGGAGGGGTGGGATGGAGGCAGTTAGGGTCTACAACTCATGTAGTGGAGGGCCTGGTGGAGGGGTGGGATGGAGGCAGTTAGGGTCTACAACTCATGTAGTGGAGGGCCTGGTGGAGGGGTGGGATGGAGGCAGTTAGGGTCTACAACTCATGTAGTGGAGGGCCTGGTGGAGGGGTGGGATGGAGGCAGTTAGGGTCTACAACTCAAGTAGTGGAGGGCCTGGTGGAGGGGTGGGATGGAGGCAGTTAGGGTCTACAACTCATGTAGTGGAGGGCCTGGTGGAGGGGTGGGATGGAGGCAGTTAGGGTCTACAACTCATGTAGTGGAGGGCCTAGTGGAGGGGTGGGATGGAGGCAGTTAGGGTCTACAACTCATGTAGTGGAGGGCCTGGTGGAGGGGTGGGATGGAGGCAGTTAGGGTCTACAACTCATGTAGTGGAGGGCCTGGTGGAGGGGTGGGATGGAGGCAGTTAGGGTCTACAACTCATGTAGTGGAGGGCCTGGTGGAGGGGTGGGATGGAGGCAGTTAGGGTCTACAACTCATGTAGTGGAGGGCCTGGTGGAGGGGTGGGATGGAGGCAGTTAGGGTCTACAACTCATGTAGTGGAGGGCCTGGTGGAGGGGTGGGATGGAGGCAGTTAGGGTCTACAACTCATGTAGTGGAGGGCCTAGTGGAGGGGTGGGATGGAGGCAGTTAGGGTCTACAACTCATGTAGTGGAGGGCCTAGTGGAGGGGTGGGATGGAGGCAGTTAGGGTCTACAACTCATGTAGTGGAGGGCCTGGTGGAGGGGTGGGATGGAGGCAGTTAGGGTCTACAACTCATGTAGTGGAGGGCCTGGTGGAGGGGTGGGATGGAGGCAGTTAGGGTCTACAACTCATGTAGTGGAGGGCCTGGTGGAGGGGTGGGATGGAGGCAGTTAGGGTCTACAACTCATGTAGTGGAGGGCCTGAGGGGAGAGCCGGAGGAGGCCAGGAGTGAGAACAGGAGATTCCACCACTACATCAAAGCAAAGGCACTTTATTCATCTTGGTTCTGTGGGCAGTGTGCAAATGGAGAGTAGCTCCAGGACATGAAGGAGATGGGACACAGTCAGGGTTCTAAGTTGATTGGAACTTTGAGGTTGAATGTCAGTTTTAGATTTTGCTACGTACAAAGATTTTAAAAGGGCTATTTCCCAGCTAAAATACACCCTTTGACAGGCGTGAGGAAACTTCTTAGACCATACATGATATTAATATGATCCAAAAACTGTGTGCCTGTGGGCCGTGGTTAACAGACTAACCCCCATAAGCAAATTTGGGTAACAACGCATTTGAAAAGGCTGTGCGTGTGTGTGTGTGTGTGTGTGTGTGTGTGTGCCTGCGGGCCGTGGTTAACAGACTAACCCCCATAAGCAAATTTGGGTAACAACGCATTTGAAAAGGCTGTGTGTGTGTGTGTGTGTGTGTGTGGTGTGAGAGACAGTCTTACCTCCATGAGAGTCTCTCTCAGGTTGTGTGTGTGTGTGTGTGTGTATGTGTGTGTGTGTGTGTGTGTGTGTGTGGTGTGAGAGACAGTCTTACCTCCATGAGAGTCTCTCTCAGGTTGGGTGTGTGTGTGTGTGTGTGTGCCTGCGGGCCGTGGTTAACAGACTAACCCCCATAAGCAAATTTGGGTAACAACGCATTTGAAAAGGCTGTGCGTGCGTGTGTGTGTGCGCGTGTGTGTGTGTGTGTGTGTGTGTGTGTGTGTGTGTGTGTGTGTGTGTGTGTGTGTGTGTGTGTGTGTGTGTGTGTGTGTGCCTGCGGGCCGTGGTTAACAGACTAACCCCGATAAGCAAATTTGGGTAACAACGCATTTGAAAAGGCTGTGTGTGTGTGTGTGTGTGTGTGTGTGTGTGTGGTGTGAGAGACAGTCTCACCTCCATGAGAGTCTCTCTCAGGTTGTGTGTGTGTGTGTGTGTGTGTGTGTGTGTGTGTGTGGTGTGAGAGACAGTCTCACCTCCATGAGAGTCTCTCTCAGGTTGTGTGTGTGTGTGTGTGTGTGTGTGTGTGTGTGTGTGTGAGAGAGAGAGAGTCTCACCTCCATGAGTCTCTCTCAGGTTGTGTGTGTGTGTGTGTGTGTGTGTGTGTGTGTGTGTGTGTGTGTGTGTGTGTGTGTGTGAGAGAGACAGTCCCACCTCCATGAGAGTCTCTCTCAGGCTGTGTGTGTGTGTGTGTGTGAGAGAGAGAGAGAGACAGTCCCACCTGTCTCTCTCAGGTTGTGTGTGTGTGTGTGTGTGTGTGTGTGTGTGTGTGTGTGTGTGAGACAGTCCCACCTCCATGAAAGTCTCTCTCAGGGTGTGTGTGTGTGTGTGTGTGTGTGTGTGTGTGTGTGTGTGTGTGTGTGTGTGTGTGGGGGTGTGTGAGAGAGAGACAGTCCCACCTCCATGAGAGTCTCTCTCAGGTTGAGCCTCTTCTCAATGAGCTGGCCGTGCTCCTTGAGGAAGGTGCAGAGGAACAGGCTGAGGTTCTGGATGAAGTTCTGCTCGTCGTCCTTGCCGTTGGAGTACGCCAGCCGGATGTTGGTGTTTAGAGGCAGCATCTGAGGCGGAGGGCGGCAGCTCAAAATTCAGTTCAAATGGTGCTGGCGCGCACACAATTCAGTTCAAATGGTGCTGGCGCGCACACAAGAAGTTAGCGAATCGACATCTCAAAGCAAAGTCAAATAGTGTTCCCGTGCATAGCCTGGCATGTACGTACAAGTCAATGTATTGCACTTGTGCGTGGTGGAGTGTGTGTGTTGGTATCACCTGTTTGAGCTGGCACATGGTGAGGGTGAAGAGGGTGACAAACTGCTCTTCGTATTGACTGACGCTTACACCAGCGATCTCCGTCAAGCACTTCAGTGTGACGTTACGGAACATGGGAACGTTCAGGAACTGAAGAGGACCAGGGACAAACACACTGTAACACTGGGCAACAGAATCTCAACCACTTCAACCAACTCCATTTTGTCTGTAAGATTGTGAGTGTGTGTGCATGTGTGTACCTTGTACACCAGTGTGCTGATGAGTTTGGTTTCAAAGATGTACCCCAGAGGAATCCAGTTGAGAAACCGTAGAAGCGTTTCCAGAGTGGCGTGGACCAGAGGAGCATTCTGGGAATTTTCCTTGAGGGCAGCCAATCAGAAGACATTGTTCAGGGCTAAAGGCAGGCGGTAAGGAAGGGCCATGCCACTTTGTGCATGTTGTGAAACAACTCAGAGAAAGCGGGAGTGTGGCTCCACCTACCATAACAAACTGGCAAAGCTGGAATATCTGGGAGAACTCATTGCACATGCTGATAAAGAAAGAGTAAATTAAAGAGAGCACATTATGTAAAGAATCACATTTTTCCTGGAAAACATCATTCTGCAACGTTGAAGTAGCAACTGTCTTATCTGTTTGTGCCCGCTATGATGAGAGGGGGTGTAGAGGCGGGCACAGCATCTGACCTGTCTTTGAGGTGCTTGGCCTTGACCTGGGTCATCTGGCCGCTGGAGAAGTCAAAGACCTCCTCGCTGAGCAGCTTCAGGATGATCATATTGTTCTGACACAGACTCTCGCTGGTGCGGCTGGCGCCCACGATGTCACTGATAAAGGTGGGCCAGTGCTTGGGCCACTCCTGCTTCAGGATCTGAGGGAAGGGGGGGGTGAGAGGAGAGGGCTCTCAGAGAAGGCAGCCAGACAGGCATGGCCCTGGCGAGGAGGGGGGGCTACACGGTAAGTGTAACAGCATGTCGGCCTGGCTGGTGGTTTCCACGGTCAGACCATAGTGCTCGTTATGAGGCCGGTAAATTGCAGACTTAACATGACAAGGGAAACTGCAATTATGTCAGTCTAGAACGGGAGACCGTCCAAACCCCTAACCCCCCGACCCACTGGCGTGTGGGTTTAGAAACAAAACAACATGGTGAGCTCCAGAGAAGTGCCCCGTGCAGCCATGCCTAGGACAACATGCCGGAATGAAACTAGAACCTAGGTGTGCACGCACACACATGTACGCAGAAAAAGCATGCACTCCAGATGGACTAAGGAAGATCACTGAAGGCCGAAACCAGGTCAGCTGGCCTGACGTAGGCCATGACTCATTCTCAGGAGTATTAACACACAAAGATGGCCACCCGCCCGCACAGACGCGTGGACTCACTCCTCTCCATAGGATGTCCAAAATAAACCAGGCACTAATCAAGAAAGGCTATTTTTATGCTTCCTTATCACAACGAAATCACACACACACACACACACACACACACACACACACACACTCTTACCTGAACAAGAATCATGTTCAGCTTTCCAATGTACACCTTTTCTTTCTGAAATGAAGCAAAGAAAACCATCACCTCAGGTTCACAGGCCGACTGTTAGACTTGATTTGCATGCAGGGCCAATTCCATTTCCTCATGTCATAGGTCCTTACTCACACTAAGACAAGCCTGACATCTCTTAGACTACAGCAGACCTTAAAGTGTCAACCCATTTATGCGAGTCAGCCAGCAACACTGATGGTGGTGGCGGCAGTTCTTTGGAGAGAAAAAACCATTGATAGTTTTACCTCCACATTTGTAGAGTCAGACGAAGTCTTGATGATGAGACCCACAACATACTTTTTAATTCCTGTAATAAAAAAAGGCAAAAAAAAAAGAGAAGTTTGTTAGTTATTTCAAAATAAGTCGACAAACATTCTACACAACCCAGTCTGTAATGAATGGTTACTGGGGCAGGTAACTTAATAGACAGTGAACCCTAAACTGAGTTTTGGCTCACAAGTAGGGTAGATCTGCCTATCCAGCTGTGTTTAGATCTGTGCGTGTGCCTCAGCCACTACTATTAAAGGGCCACTTCTCAAACGGAGGCAATAAGACGGTCATCATAAGGATGTAAATAAACAACTGGGCCTGCCTGTTTATTCTGAGGCAACAAAAAGCTTGCCAGGTTGTGAGGTTAAAAACATTTTGGGGGGCATTTGTTGACTGCGGACACAAAGAAAACAAAAAAAACACAATAATATACATTTTGTCTGGGCTTCTATTGTTTTCACATCACTCTGACCATTGTAAACATTTGTGTTGGGGTAAAGCTAGTGGGCAGACCCGGAAGCAAGGCCAAACTCTGACACAAGGGAAAAGACATACTTGCCAGTCGCCCTGCCCTGGGTTTGCCACTTGAACAAAAGTCACGCATCTACGGTCAGAAGTGGGGAAGTCTTAGGTCAATGAGAAAAAGAATACTTTGAGAAAAACTGCCGGGGTAAAAATAGTACAGAATCAATTGATTTGCAACAAAAAAAAAAAAGTACTATGGTCCATGACCATGGTCATTTCAAATTTGAAGACTGAACCAAAAATAAAAAGTGAAATAGTCAGAAGCAGGAGATACATGTAAGAGGCTTCTTTGTTACCCCTGAGACAAACTGCTCGTAAATATTCAAACAGCAGGTGGCAGCAGAGAACAAACCAGATCAAAAATAAAGAGGGAACTCTTTGCTTTGAGCCAGGTGGATCACTGGAAGACATCATATAACCCTAAAAACACCTTACTAGACTAAGATTTGGTTAGAAGAGGTTTCATAATGCAAGCAAAGTTTTTTTTCCCAGTTCGCCTCTTCGTTCCATTTGTAAACTATCGCAGTACATCACCCATGTAGACAACTGAGCAAACAGTTCAAAAACAATGATGCCTATCTTGGACCTAACTTGGGCCGTTTGATGAAAGGAAAACAAGCCAGCCGTTGAAATATGAGAACTTCAAGCAGCCAGTCATTCTCAATCCATACTGCTCAAAACTGATCTGGAATCAGAGCGGCGGCATGTTCGGCTCTTGCTTCCCTTTGAGAAAACTGCCACAGTGCAGAATCCAACCATTCTGCAGCGGCCAGTAGAACCCAGCCGAGCAGAAAACCACCCAGGATGCTCAGTGGGGGAATCGGGTTTGACTTGGCAACAGCACGTCCAGTTTGGTGAGAGAGAGTCACTGCCACAATTAAGCTGCCTGGTGTGTCAAGTGCAAATAAGCCCCACAAGAAAACGCTTACCTTCACACTGATTCCTCGGCAGAATCTTCCATCTTGTTTTGATAACCGTTTCCAGGATTTGAAGCGCATAGTACTGTAATATTCAAGGGGAGATTAGAGTAAGAGGCAGGTGCCACAACAGCCAAAGAGAATAACAGCATGGAACAACATTTTCAATACAAACCAGAAACAAAACTGTTTGCTCACAATTGCTCTTGTCTGAATTGGCTTTATTTACTTTACTTGCTAATTGTACTGTACCACATTTCATGCACATCTGCTGTGAAGTACGCAAACGTTTGTTAGGAGTTGAAATGTCTTTTATTCTCTATCTCTACAAGCCCTGCAGAAGCCCTGCTGTTTCTTCCAGTATCACACCAGAGGGAAATACAGCAGTGAAAGGAAAAAGCTTAATCTACTGCAATGTGAGATTGGCTTTAAGCTCGTAAGTCTAATCGCCTGAAAGATACTGCTTTTGAATGTGTTTCTAGACAAATAGATGAAACACTTGCTGCACTGACTAAAAAGTGCACCATCACTAATAACCCAGCCCTTCTAGGTACCCCCCACCCACGTTTCTCACACACACACAGCCAAGCACAGACTCACACCCGGGGCTGTGATATTTTCCTCTTAAACTGGTGTGTCTCATAAGGAACAGCAAGACAAGTCAGGTTTATAGTTCTAGGTAGATGTGTTTGCCTATACCATAGTAAAAGAAGAAAACGAACAAACATTTTACGTTTTCACAAGTTAGTGTAGTCTGTGTTTTGTTGATCTACTGTTATTCGGATTGACAGTGTTTCAACTGTAGGGATCATCGAGTCAAAAGGCACAATGATTAGAAATAAACGAATGGAATGCATTAGAGGGTGTTAAAAAAAGCAGGTCAATAATGCATTGCAGACGATGCAGGCTGGGGGTGAGTGGAGGTGATTAAGGGGGAAACACCCTAACTGGACCTGACCGCACACTGATGGCCAGTGTAAACTCAAGACCTGGCAAACACTTCAGCAACGTTTATTTTTTTTCACCTTTAATTGCCACAAATTACACAGAAGAAAACATGACAAAAAGGAGAGGTAAGGACGGAAGGTTATCATCGGGCAAGACCTTGCAAGTTAGCATGGCTGCCATCAGCATTTCACTGTAAGGTCTGGAGGATAGTCTCGAGGGGACCGGAGGAAAGGGGGGTGGAACAATAAAAGGAGGGAGAGAGGCTGAGCCATGATCCCTACAGGTGAAAGAACAGTCATCAATAGGAGGCTTCTACCATGGAGCCTACTGGCTGCAGTCTGCACCCTCCACCCTCTGCCCAATGAAACAGATGCATTAGAAACGGATGAACAGAATTCAGTCAAAGGGAATCAAAAGGGTAGACCTTGTGGAGGCCTGCCGTCAAAGCCTAGCTGTGTCAAGGTGCACAGGATGACACACCCCTTTTCTTCCTATTACAAGCAATCAACATAATGGAACATTATGATTAATATCAAAAAGTCACAACTTGAATTCATTCCATTTCTTTACAAATGATTATCAGTGAAATGATCACTTAAGTTAAGCCAAATGTTCACCATGAGTTGTTTCGGTTTATTACTTATTACTAAAAAAGGTGAATGGAAAATTGTGACAAATTCAAGAAGTGTTTACCTTTTTATGTTTCCTCTCTTTTCCTCTAATTCCCTCATTTTTGGCAAGTCACGAATTTGAAACTACAAATACTGTCGATAAATCAACTCAGACATTAGTAATGAATGTCAGTGTTAAGAGCAATCTTACAAGCAAGCAAAAAAGAAAAAGGCAAATGTTACCGTCACTTTGAGGAAGACTTAAGCCCTTGCCTGTTATGATCTACATACAACAAGCCTATGGCGTCCATGACAGCACAGAGATACGGCTCCATTCGCCAGTCTAAAGACCCACAATCTTTTTTGCTTTGTCAAACTAGAGGGCATCCCTGCCTATTATTGGCAAGTTAACTTAAGACTGGCCCATTGGGTTTTCAGTCTGCAAAGCCAGCTTGCTATATGTGTGTGATGGCAGAGGAGCACAGTGGATAAACACAACACCAAGGCATTTCACTGCAGAGAAGGTGGAGAGGAGCACTTAGTGGAAGACTTTTCAGTTGCTGTAAAAGGATTGTGAGCTCTAAGGAGGGTAACTAAGATTAAGAGTAGCTTAATCCATGTCACAACTCCAAATTTTACACTAGCCCTTGTACACTAATTGCTCCTGTGAAAACAACAGTAGCAAATCAATTTTTTCTTATTTTTCCATGTCCATGCCAATCTACGATTTAAAATGTTGGACCACTCAGAAATGTAGATTGTATTGATATCAAGAGATGAAGAATATGGTATATGGTCAATAACGGTAGACCAAGAGGATTTAGGTGAAGACGTCACTTTCTTCCTTTAAGACTGTGAGCATTCTGAACGGTCTCTAAATAATCATGCAGCACTTCCTCAAAGCACAGACATGTGAGACCCTTCCAGGAGTGTGCCTAGGCTGGGTCTAGCTTACCTTGGTGTTCATATTCTGCGAGAACTCCAGTATGGTGTCAACTCTCGTCCATGCGTCAGGGTGCTCTTTCAAATGTGTCAGCACCTCTTGTGCCATTCTTTGCTGCAGCGCAGAAATGCACAACACAAGATTAAGAGCACACAACAAAAGCATTAAGATATTAAGTTATTTAAGACATGTTTACAACTTTAATAAAAGGTCAGTGCACAAGTAGCTAAACTTAGTTTTTACCTGTGGTCCCACGCCATGATAAAGACAGTTCACCACGTTATCCAGCAGGTTGATATCCAGTTTCTGGTTGAAGTCCAGCAGCTGCTGTGCTGCATGGTCCACTAACATTGTCATAATTGCTGGCATAGAGCTCTGCATGGATAGGAAGGGGTTGTGAGAGCACAGAAAACATTCAATGGGCAAAGTCATGTGGACAGGGTGTTTGGCACACACAATTCCAAACAGCTGACTATCTCACTGAAGGATTCTAATTGCCTATGTTCATGTCCTGTCACAAGCCTAGCTGAGACCGATACTGTTAAAAGCAGCAAAACAGTTCTAACTGGCCTTTAATCAGGCAGGCTTTCGACATTGCTAAAAAAAAAAAGTTCGTAGCGGGAAAGACTTATTGATTTTGGGACTAAACCTGGATTAAACGTCTGCTCTGTGTTAATACAAAATTGAATCATATCTATCAAAAGTAGTAAACATTGCCAAAGACCCAAAAGCCCATACCTCACAAAAAACGCAGCAAAATCATTGTTAATCAACTTCATACTTCAAGCGACCGCATACACACACAGGAACATACACACAGCCTCCGTTGACGTTTGTAAATAACTAGACAGAATGCCTCAGCTGTAGGTCCATGAATTAGAGTTTGCGAGAAAGCACGATTAACATTCAAAAGAATTGAATGCCTTAGCACGACATGGAACCCGCCCATGTAGACTTATCTTGAACTTTAAAACGCGCGCGTCCATTCTAGAGCGCTACCACAACCACGTGCCGGCTACGCCACATGACGTCACATTGTTTACCTCTGCAAGTGACAGGCACAGCGCTCTGACTATTTGCTACTGTTAAATGAAGTTCGGGTTGAATCAAATGTGTGTGGTTAGTAAAAATAAGTAACTAAATATACTTTATGAAATATGGAGAGTTAAAAGCCAAAGATTTTCACCATTTATTCTTTTTATCAAGAAAACATAGCCAAAACACGCGTAGCAAGAGTATCTCCTTTCCTGAGCCCGTGTCCTCCTTGCGGCCAGATAGCTAAATTATCACCTTGACAACCAAGGGGACACACTCCAACCCTGCTGTTCGAGACACTCCCATTACACTACCCAGAGCTGTATTTACCAGTAAAGCGGAACACGGCACACTAGCATAAATAAAATACTACAAGTGCTTTCACTGTCATCCTTCAACTTCCATAGTTCACAAGAAGAAGTTAACGTTGGTTCTCAAACTGACAACCAAAACAAAAAGCATGCTAAAAGTCTCCTGTCACACAGAGCTATGATTCTGTATCGTTAGCCTAACACACTCTGGAACCAGAAAGGTTAGCAACTTAACATCCGCTCACATCACGACCGCAAGTGGTGATGTTGCTGAAGGGGGAGAGGCACAAATTCATTCAATAATTTTACTCGCCACACAAGTCCATCATCGTTATGTAGTCATGCAACTTCAGTTAATAAAGCAATACAACAAACGAAAGCTTGGCAGTAAATATTTCTTAAGTCATTTTGCAACTGAGCATGTTTGACTAGCAGGTGAGTTAGCAACTTATCTATGATGTCCTGTAGATTCAGATTGTGATTCTGCAAACGCGAGTGATATATTTTCAGTCTAGTCAGTGCAATGGTCTCGCTGTATATGATATATTAATGGTCATTCTTTAAATGTGTACAGGTCTCTTAACTAGCATTACACACGTAAAATAAGCATGTTCGAACAGTTTGCAACCCACTGAACCCAGTTACCTACCAAAAGTCCAAGGCTCTGACTGAAAGAAGTGTGGATTTTTTGCCAGATAAGCTCTAACGTTAGCGTTATAGCAATGTAGTCAGCGCTAAAATAAATTATCAACGTTGGCTAAAGCTTCAGTTCCAGTATGAGTAGTATTGATGGTTTTCTTATAAGGAAAATTGATGTGGATTCCAAAATTACAATCACGGCACGGTAAGTAATATTTCCCTTCGATACATTTTACGAAATAAAATTAACCTTGATTCTGGGATTATTTCTTTACTTCAATAAATTTGCAGCGGGTCGGTATAGAGATGGTGACTGCGCCTCCTCTCCTCTCTCAAGCAACTAACTCGTAACCGGTTGAAACCGGTTCAGACTGGGAGATTCCATCTCTCGGTTTAGTTTTCAGCCGATGGCGCCGCGGAAAGTTTGGACTGAGCCTACGCCTATTTTTTTCTCCGATTGGTTAAGGGCCTCAAAGTGACTTCCTTGGTAATATTTTATTGGATAACCCAGCTGCCAATTTATTTCAATTCGGTTAAGCGCCCACGCGGCTACTCCGCCCGTGTAGAAAAAGAGGGCAGACTCCCATGCAGAATGGACTTCTCGATGGCTCTAGCTGCATAGTGGCAGAGTCCCTAAAATATTATCTTGTTCTGCATGATGCTATATTTTGATCGACTGTTGCAATCACTTATGTAAACAGAACGGTATCTGTAGACTTGTAGGACTTCTTTAAAAGGCTATTTGGATGGATGTTGACACTTTATTCTGTTGAATATTCACAAACATGTGCAAAGTGCCATAGTATCACTGCATCCGCTTTGTTGTTCCTCTGAAAATACGTTCATACTATTATATTAGGGTAAATATTATATGATATTGCATTCAGTTTCTATGAAACGTGGTCGCTACAACTCGTTTGCCTGTTGCTTGTAAGCTGGTAATTTTCCACCAGCCACGAGTGGGAGTGGTTACATGAACATGAACGCACGAGGTTAGACAATCGACCTAAAGGTTATTTGTTGCTTTTGAGGAATCATTAATGGTCCAGGTGCATTAGAACAATGTTTAATTTAGCGTCCACGGATGTTATAAAGTAGAAATGATTAGTTGTCTTATTCTTAGGAAAAGCAACCCTGTATGTCGAGGATGCAACCATGACAGCATTTTTTTCTGACTGTCACGTGACCTAGCGCGCTACTTGATGGAAAAATACTGGATTTGGTGTGTAGTGGATACAGTATACAAGCCAGTAAAGTCATTAAAGCAGCAGGGTTTCGAAGAACGCTTTTTATTTTACCCTGCAACATTCACCTTGAAAATCCGTTATCCGATGCATGGACACAGTATAAGGATCATGCTTAATCTACATGGCTTTTTCTTCAAATTGTAATTGCTTGACTTGCCATGAATTTTGAATAATTTAAATAAAATTTTTCTAAATAACCAGCTATTTTGAATTTTGTGCACAAACTGATAAATAATGTCAATCGTATATATTAGCATTTTGTTAGAGGAAGTTAAGTTCTCATTTTCTCTAAGGGGGTTCAAATATCTATTATAGAATAACTGCTATTGTATTAGAAAATCATTAGTTTGAATGGGCAGCCTGCTTCTAATATGTTAGACTAGTGTATTCGAGTAGTTATTGGTAGTAGTACCTTCTAGTAATATAGCTAACGTGAAGGGGTGGGGGCGCAATCCTAGTTGAATCATAAATGTTTAACAGCAAGCATGCTCACCATTTTACTCTCTATTTCAAATGTCTTTTATCTGAAGTGATCACCTCCAGGACAAAGCACATTTATAATGTGCA
Source organism: Aplochiton taeniatus (assembly GCA_017639675.1). Taxonomy (NCBI): domain Eukaryota; kingdom Metazoa; phylum Chordata; class Actinopteri; order Galaxiiformes; family Galaxiidae; genus Aplochiton; species Aplochiton taeniatus. The sequence goes on from CM030184.1 coordinate 809,184, forward strand.
ACCGATTCTATCTCAAATGCTGAGGCAACTCGCCAAGAACTCTACATTAAGCAACATTAAGTTCAAATCAAGTTAACATGTGGACCTGAAGTCTGACATAGGCACTTCCATTTAATCTAGGCATGAGATCTGATTTTCACAATATGCAAAACGTTCGATGTGTTTTCGTAACAGGTTCACACCCTTAATAACTGGTTTCATTTTAGTAGGCCCTTAACTAGCATGGACCCCTATTTTGACCTGGCCAGTACTTATTGTGCGATAGCCTCAGTTACTTTTCTAAGTTTTTCAGAATAAAGGAAATGTCTAACCCACTCAGAAATGTAAATGTCTTAACTTTATTGTGAGGACGCAGGGCAAAGTTTAGGTAGTGGTGGACCAATGGACTATGTGTGACTATTTGGAAACTATCCTTCAGATCCCACTATTAAAAGTCCTACACAGAGATATGTTGAATCATGTTGGATCCTCTTTTTTGAACCTGTGTTTATTAGATAACAATATAACGTAAATATGGCGTCACACTGCCTGTTCTGCCTGTTCAAACCTGATACAAAAAACTCAACAACTTATTTTTACTTCAAAGAATGTCACTGTTGAGAAGAGTCAACTGCCTCCAGTCCCTACTGTCAACAACGCAGAGTTTCTCTGTTGCTTCACTGTTGGAATTTATTGTTACGCATGTGCAAGATTTGGAAGTGAGAGCAACCCTGCTCAGGATTAGGCTGGCCAATTCTTGTTCTGTCTGGTCGAGGCAGGGCATTTACATACATTATCATTACATCACAGGAGGGGCTGACCCTTGTGTGCCACTCAATTCAAAGTCCCACCACAACAACCTATGACATCTGTCGTGTTGACTTGAGCAAACTGCTCTTAAGGATTGTCATACGGATTCAACAGTACACTTGCTGTTAGTATTCTGACTTATTATATAGTGAAAGGTGATGGACAATTCACAGTTGTAAAACAAAATGTAACACATGTATCACGAAATGTCACAAGCTACTCTCTGTACAGTACCAGATCAAGTTTTGCAATATTTACCACATGGAAATTGAATCAAATTTATAGGTCAGCGAATGTCTTGTGTTTTGTTAATGATCTAAAAACAATACCAAATAATTAATTGTAGGGAATTACACTTCATATTCAGTAATAGAAAGAAAAGTGTGTCTGGCACTTGTTATCTTTGGAGAAAATGTATTGTTTAGCCCTTTCAACAACAGCAATTATTTTCACTTTCTTTGTTGTAAACAAATAACAGTGCCACCTCGTGGCCATTGGGTACATATATTACCATATTTGAAATGTGAGTATGTAGCACACTCTACTGGATAGGGAACAAAAAGAGAAATGCAAGTAAAATGTGGCAGTAAATCTGATTCCCACGACAATACGAGAGCCTGAACTTGTAGGTAGAGTTTTTCAGATGTTCCTACCTGTAACTATCTCCTGAGCATTCATCTGTGTCTCATTGTTCAAGTAAATACATTATTACTGGAAGTTCAATGGTTTAAGAAAAAAAACTATAGTTTGTATATCCATCAAGTAACGGTTCAAGGAACAATGATATTGAGTAGAAAGAGGGGTTTGAAACAATGGATACCTCACTATCTACCCAGGATATACGTATATGTCTATATCTACAGTCAAGCCGGAAAGTCTGCACACCCCTTTCACCTTCTCCACGTTTCATTACATTGCAGACTTATTCTATAGTAGATTGAGTTCATTTTTTCCCTCAAACATCTACACACAATAGCCAATAATGACGAAGTGAAAACAGGTTTTTAGAAAATATGCAATGTTATTTTACTGACAAAAATAGGTTATTTAGGGGTTACATATCTGTACACACCTTTAGCCTAATACTTGGTTGATGCACCTTTGGAAGCGATTACAGCTTCAAGGCGTCTTGGGAAAGAAGCTACGAGCTTGGCACACTTGTTTCTGGACATTTTTGCCCATTCCTCTTGGCATATCCTTGCACTTGTGTACATATGATATTTTACATTTAGATTTTTTATAAATTAGCACAAATGTCTAAAAACCTGCTTTCACTTTGTCATTATGGGCTATTGTGTGTAGATGTTTGAGGCAAAAAATGAACTGAATCTACGTAGAATAAGTCTGCAATGTATGAAATGTGGAGAAGGTGAAAGGGGTGTGCAGACTTTACGGCTTGACTGTAGATCTCTCTCTCTCTCTCTCTCTCTCTCTCTCTCTCTCTCTATATATATATATATATATATATACATATATATATATATGTATATATATATATATGTATATATATATATATATATGTATAGATATAGATATATATAGATATATATATTTTAAAAATCCCAGGTAATGTAAGCCTACAGACATGCATGGGGGACTAGGGCCCACCAGTGCTAGCTCCCACGAGTATCTCTTCAAGATCAACAAACAAAAAGTTCAGGGAAAGTGATTAAACCCAATCGGTTTGTTGACATAAAGGGGTGAGTGTTGAATATTGCCAGTTCCTCAGGATTTGTTAAATCATTATTTTTTTAAATCCCATCATGGTTATGTTGAAGTTCATACTCCAAGGATGCACAAAAAGAAATTCTGCCTTATGAAAGTTTTGCTATATTTGCCAGTGTGTTCTAACTCATTCCCTACAATGTGAAATCATGTTGGATAGTTTTTCAACACGGTAAGATGTCTGTTCTCCATGTCCACCACCAAGGCGCAGGTACTCTGCCCTCAAAAGCTTATTCTACTATATTGTTAAAATGTGAGTGGAACATTTTGTACATGGATTGAATATGCTGACTCATTTTCTATGGGTCTTATTTAGTTATTAGTCATTCAATCACATTGTTCTCTTTCATAATGAATTACATTTCAACAGAACAAAGAACATTACATTATTAAAATTCTGAATAAAGTATGCAGCTCCAAACACATGTAGCACAATTCATGCAATATGCAATAATATATCCAAAAAGGGAATCTTCATTTATTTATTTAGTTATTAAGACTTGTAATTTACTGCAAAGTAACACCTATTTATTTATTTATGGGGTTATTGATCCAGACTGCTGCGGTGTGCCATTTGCACGAGCGAGATGAAAGTGTGGTGCTGGAGGGTTTCCAAAGCGTGTTTACAACTATACAAATATGGGGCAACCGAACAACACCAAAGTCAAACTCACACACACACACACACACACACACACACACACACATACACACACACACACACAATGTTGGAATACATATTATGGAACTATTAACAGCATTAAATGGTGAGTTTTTTTCTATGGTTTAGCCAAAGATAAAATGTGGACCACCATAAGACTCTCATTAACAAGACAAAATCTTTCAGTACTTTATTGCTGCCCTTAAGCCATCAGGGAGCTCAAGTCGACCTGGGATGTGGTCCAGTAGGTGGCGTTGTTGTTATGTTAATGTCTCTAGAAATATGCATCCAAATCAAACTTCTCTTGAATAATTTTATACTTTTGTTGCAGTTTCAGTACGCCAATACCGACCGAGAGAGCATGTGTTAGAGAGCATAAGTGTGCCAATTCCAGTACCTTGATTTCTTAGAAGGCATTCACAACATGTTTGATTCTGTAAATGCTGAAAAAAGAAAGTCCCCACTATTCCAAAGCCAATTTTGACACTTTCTGTGTGTTCTGGTGGGGGTAAATATCCATAGAGTAAGCATAGTGCCTTTTTTGACCTTACCATACATGTTTCGGGTTGGATGGGCCGAAATATCGGTCTTGTTTTTATGCTGTATGGTTATTCAGTAAATATTGTAATCCTGGCGATAAATTTAAACACCCAAGGCAGCTAGGGATAGAAGTACAGTGAAATGTGAAAACAATTGTCCAGTTGCCTATGTTCAGTGATGATAAAGAGTGAATGCAACTTAGATTATTAGTTTAAACAAGAGGGAAATGCCTATACATGTTCTAGAATAATTTAGGTTCTACTATTGGACAGTTTTGTTGTTGGCTCCGCCCCAGACCCAGTCCTGCTACCTGCCAAACATTATTTCTCCCCATTTCACGTGAAGAGCAACAAGAAGATTGCATGGGAAAACCTAGAAGTTCTCCCTCGGCTGGAGAATCTTCGATATGAGTGGCAACACGCCCAAACTAGCAGACGATCCTTGGCTTCTATAACGCTTGTTGAGGCAAAGCAGAACCCAAACTCGCAGACGGTCCTTGGCTTCTGTAACGCTTGTGGAGGCATAGCAGAACGCCCAGCCACATTTCCGGTCCCAATCTCACCGGGGAGTTAGACAGAGTCAAAAGCATCGCTCCTCCCTGTCCAGTGTCTGTGCACTCTTTCTCACAATCTTCCTGCTCGTCCCCCTCTTGGCTCTTGCCACTCTAGAGGTGGCTACTAACTACACTGAGCGCAGGATACTTGTGTGGCTGGGACAGGGTTAAGAGAAGAGACAGGGACGTGAATCAGGCAGCGAGTGGGCCGAAGAGGTTACAAACTGGAATAGAATCAGAATGAGAGTGAGGAACAGAGGGAAGGGTGATGGGTGGGAGCAGACCCTACTAGAGACCACATAGTTAGGGCTACCAGAGGACTGAACAGACCTAGGAGGTAGCTTCACAACTAATAAAAGTAACATTGTTTTTTCTTCGGCCTTTCCTTTTAAAACTGATTATTGGATTGCTCTAGTTCCCATACACAAATCCCAATAGTTTGACATGCAAATCACTTTTGTTGACTTGGACTTATGATTACTAGGATGTGATGTTCCAATGAATGTGTTTCCAAATATAGATTCAACCAAACTAGTGGCTATCAGTGGCAAGTAACAGGCACAGCGCCAGGATTTTTTCTCTCCCAGGGCTAAAGGGGAGCTTGACCAATATGTGGGGTGCTGAGAAAATAGTGTTTAATAAAATAGCTATATACAACACCGAAATGCTTGAGGGGGCTTAACTGGGGCTGCGCACATTTGTGATGGGGCTATAGCCCCCCCTAGCCCCGGGGTAGCGCCGTGCCTGGCAAGTAATCTTCAGCATGGTTTACAAATAAATAGTGATCCTTATCTCTTGGAATGTTACCACTTGGCTTTCAGGCAAACATCGGTCTGAAAGTTGAACCACACAACCAATCTGAACGGGAAATACAGTATGTTGTGTGAGACAAATTGTACCTCATGAAAAAGGCCCGGGCACGTTCCTCTCTTTCTGCAAACACTGACGGAGCTACAGATTGTCCTGTGGAACAGTGGCTCTTCAGAGACACCTAGTTTAGGCTAGCATATGTCCAGAACTGTTAGATTCATGAGTCAACTTGCTGGTGGGTTTTACAATGAATAGAACAGTGAAAGAAAGAAACAAGAGAACAACTTCCTTTTGTTTAAAACAACAAACAAACAACATCTGCCTTTGGGTGGGTTTAGAATGCAGTGGATCACAAACTTCTGAGCTTATGGTTGAGGCTTCTGGAGATGACTCAATTTCGAAGAACTTAAGAATGAAGATAGCACCTTGAAACCGTGAAAGGTTCTAGCTGTCTGGAAAGAGAAAGTGTCACTTCTGAGAAAAGGTTCAGAACTTCCTCACCATGGCAATGTTTTGGTTGCCTCCAGATGTTCAAACAATGTAGTACCTTACCCAAGTTTGCAGCCCAAAAACACCTGCCAGGGGTGAGTCACTCATACCCCACCACCAGAGACAGTTACACATAAATTAAAACACTGTCAGATTGGCTATACAAAGGCAAAATAATAGTTTGTAGTAAAAGAGTTTCTGTCAACATGTAAAGATAATACCACAAACAATTTCCATAGAGCCACTTCCTGTGTTGAACGGTCTGATCTGTGTTGAGGCCATTTTGAAATAAATTAAACGTTGTCAAAAGCAACATTGTCTGCAGACTACTACACCCCAATAGTCCCTGTCAGCAGAATCTATAACCAGAGAGACTCTTAAGCACCTGTGAGTAATGACTATTAAGGGCAGCTTAATATGAAGTAAATATTTGATCAAGTAGAAGTTTTAGAGTTTTATACTTTTCCCTTTCTGTTGTTATCTGTGTTGTAAATATGGACAGGAAGTGCAGCTTAGTTTGGTTTAGGATCTCTGCTAGGTAGGGGCTTACTGACTATAGTGAGTACCAATTGCTTTGCCTGCTTTAAACTTATTCCATTTAAATTGCAACTGGAAACCTACCCCATTTACCCCAAACCCTGGTATGGAGTGGGCATGAGTTGGATGTCTGGGTGTGTGTTCTCTTTAGAAGGAGGGAATACAGCGTTCAATTGGAGGTTACTGATGGCCTACAGGAGAGCAGGGTTCGAGACAGCACCAGGTCTGATGCCTACTAAATTCCAGTGATTATTTTTCAATCTGGGCCAGTAGTATTTTAGCAACCATAAGAGAGAAAGAAGCTTACAGTAGCAATAGCTCTCTGTTGTAGCCATGGAGGAATCCCAGGAAAGTTAGTTCTAGATCAATCAGGGAGAAGACACATCAGTGTGTGTATATTGTTATGCATTTTTATCTCTGCGATAAGCCACAGCTAGTAAAACCCAAGCCATTCAACGTGGCCAAAGTGTTGATCATATATCGGTGAGAACACATAACAATTATAGGCAGGATAAAGTAAGGCATCATTTATTGAAGGCTTTGTGTAGAGAAACATGTCTATACTATTAACAAAGGGCCTGACTATATTGTGTGAGTAAAAAGCCCAAAAGATAGATTGACACATTTCAAAGGGCTTTGGAAACACCAAAGGAAAACATTTAAACATTGACAAACTTAACAAATATGTCCCATAGTACAGAAGCATTTATTTGGTATGACATCTTTATCGTACAATATCCATAAGATCATTAAAAATGAATAGATTATATTCATTATATATTAAGAAGATATCCCTACAATAAATGTAGCAGCAGTAATACTGAGCCCAGCTACTAGCTGTGCACTATCTGGTGCAGCACAAAGAGTCTCCAAACTTCCATCTAATGGCCATTCTGTTCTGTCATGCCCCTTGGGTTTTCTGCCTGCTTCTCGATCTCCTCCTTATTGGCTGGGGTGTACATGCAGCAATGGGAGTGTTCAACACACACCAGATCTGGGAACTCTGCATAATGACATGGACATCCTTCCTGTTGAACGTTTCTGCAGAAACTAGTATACACAAAGAGCAGAGCATTAGTGGGTTAAATCCTTGCCAACCTCAAAACCAACCCTTCAAATTATCTTCCGGTTGACTGAAGTCACTACTTTCCATTTAGTCATTTTACTCAGAACTATTCTCAAGTGTTAAGCAAAAAAGATTTGCCAAATAAAAATTGTGAGAAATGCCATTTGTTAGCATTATAGCTATTCTGATGCAACTCATTGGTGCTTTAATTGAAAAGTGTCACGGATTTTTTATGTCTCCGCACTCCAGTGAGATCGAAATAGTTAAATACTTTGAGAAATAACGTCCGTTTGCTTTTAGTGGTTTTAATGGAGATGAGTAAAAAGGTAAAGGGGAACAGAGGGAAGGGAGTTGGGAAGGGAGTTGATATACAATACATCAACTACAAAGTAACAAAATAAAACTGATCAGATAAAAAGAAAACCTTAACTGCAGTCTAAAGTCATACAAAAATGAGGAAGTATAACTGGTGCGCACAAAATCACAATACCCCCTGAAGTCCCTTATATACACGCTTCCTTAGGAATGTTGATTTAGTGCAATTCCAGTCAGCATCTCCTGTCTTTCGGACCTTCCTAGATCAAAGAGTTCATTGCACAGGGCAATAAATAATGCCATCTGGCTGACCGGTCCTCAAGTCTGACATCTTATCTTACCTAAACAGGGAGAATACACCAACCTATAAGTCACTAAGTCACTTGTGATGACTGTTAGGTGAAAAGATTAGCCCCAAGGGTTCAATCTAACTAACAAAAGGGAACTTTGTTTGAACTCATAGGAAAAACACAGTAACATTCATAGTAAAGGCTAAATTACATTTTTCCCATCACAAAAGGTGAAATTTCCCATCACAATGTATACAGACAGGGGGGGGGGGGATATTACATACCCACACAAGCTTTTCCTGCGGTAGTATCCAAGAGAAAAAATTATAAGCAACAAAATGATGGAAAGGAAGGCCATTGTAATTGCTTTCCAATCGGCTGCAGGGACAGGAGAGAGAAGAGTGGACAGGTCATATTTTGAAACAAATCCACTATGCACCCTCTATCATAGACCTGAGAAAATGCACAATAACGTAGGTCAATAGGCTAAATTCATGATCCTCTACTGTCAAATTTCTTACAAAGCATACAGCACATTAAAGCCCATGAACAATTGTATTCAGAGTAAGATATTCAAATAGGATGACCAAGTGACCAGATTGGGCCTTTTCATAGGGTTGTTGTTGGTATTAATACACAAATATGCTTTTCCTCAGCTATTCTACAATAGTAACACTTGATGAACTGACAAACGCAATTGTGTACACACATGCATGAAAGACACTCAAACACGAAACTGTATCACATCCATAATACTCAATAATAGGTGTCCCTTTTGCCAAAAACCTTTTTATATTTGAATTATATCAACCTGAGTTAGGAGTTGTGGACATGGTGGCTCTTAACAACTGAGTCTGTATACAAATGTAATAGTTTATGGTGTCTATCTGTTGACATGTGGTGTAGGACACATATATGTAGGTCTGCTGTATTTTACTTTTTCTGTTGACTGCACTCACACACGCCAGGAGGTAATTGGTGCCATTTGTGTATTATTGAAGTGATAACGAAATATAATAAACTATCAAATGCAAGACTTTGGCGGGAAACGAATACTTAGACTACGCGTGTTGCAGTATCTTCAGCACTCATGTTTAGTCCCTGGCGGCCAGGTTGGACTGCCTATGTTGCCGCAATATGTTGTTTCATGTTTATGTTATTGTTGTTAAGTTAAACCTTTAAGACAAGAACCAGGGTGTGTACTTTGTGTTTCACATCATTACGCCCCTACAATTAACAGCAGGATTGTCTAAAACAATCTTAAGAGATCCTTTAGTTCCTTGTCTTACAGGTTTATTATACTCTGAATACATTTTACTGGTACAGTCCACCTAGTGACAGGAATGAAACAGGCAATGCACCATGTATTATGATTTCCTTTCAAACAAAATGGAGTGATGCAGTGAGATGAGTGAACCGGACCATAAAGGCACCAGTACCGTCACAGTGGGAGTCATCGCTTCCTTTGGAAATCTGCAAGGAACACAGAGGATAGGACAGACCTAAGAGTTTCATGGCACAGAGGATAGGACAGACCTAAGAGTTTCATGTCACAGAGGATAGGACAGACCTAAGAGTTTCATGGCACAGAGGATAGGACAGACCTAAGAGTTTCATGTCACAGAGGATAGGACAGACCTAAGAGTTTCATGTCACAGAGGATAGGACAGACCTAAGAGTTTCATGTCACAGAGGATAGGACAGACCTAAGAGTTTCATGTCACAGAGGATAGGACAGACCTAAGAGTTTCATGTCACAGAGGATAGGACAGACCTAAGAGTTTCATGTCACAGAGGATAGGACAGACCTAAGAGTTCCATGTCATGCCAAAGCAGACACGCTCCAACTGATGCAATAGGGGAAAGATTCCAGTGTGGCCCAGTATCAAAGGCATGGTACAGATTAGTGCTAGCAGGAGGCGGCCAGTTAGTAGGAGCAGGAGGCTGGTCAGCATCAAATATATTTCATACACTCAACCCAGCATTAGACATAGGTCTTACCTTGCTCAACTGGTTCAAATGGGCAGGTAACTAGGGCAGTGGAGAAATGCAGTATTAGACCATGTGTGTGACACAAGGAGCAAACTGTGTTTGCTGCTGCAGTTAAACAGGGCTCATGTGTAAACGATCAACACTGACAACTGAGTAAAAGGACACGTGGTCTCCTAGAGCAGGCCACATACTTCATGGTTACACAGCACAAGGCATCTGAAAACATCTTTAAATAAGATACTTACCATTGCATGTTGCCACTGGCATCCCATCCCCCTTAAAGAGCATTGACAAAAGAAGAGCAGAAGAGCTGGTATTATATTCTGGTTCTGTTCTCTGTCCCTACTCGTTTCAAAGTAATACTAAGGCAGAGAAGTACCTACAATACCTTAGCATCACAATCCACAAAGTAGCGCAGAATTTCATGACAGCCCTTGGTTGTGAGAGACTGGGCAGACGATGACACTACTTGATTCAAGTCCCACTCTTTTTCGTTGGCCAGAATGGTTTCCTAAAAAAAAAAAAAAAGATGAAACAAACCACAGCTTCACATGTCGTTTTAGATCACCACACTACTTAGGTCCGTACAATGCTAATTATGACACATTCTGGAACAACTGAATATTGCCATGATTCTTTCAATCACACTTTGACATAACGCCCTCAAGTTTCAAGTGAACTTTTCAGTCACTTACATTTTCATCCTCCCAATGAAAGTCGCAATCAGGAGGAGCCTGTGAGATCACATACGTAGCTGTGCGGTTGGCATTCCGACTGACATTGCAGTAAATTGCTTGAGCACCAAATACGCTTGCCAAGAAAGCTGAAAGGATGAGTAAAGGGAGAGGGGACAAACACAAAAATGAAAGATACAAAGAAAGAAAGGTTGATGTTAAAAACTGCCATGGTACAGAATGGTTCCTTTTGAAGAGAGGGATCAAGTTTTAAAAAGGACTCATAATAATAATCTCATACTGGACCAGCGTGCTCTCCAGCCTGTCGACGTTATATTAATAAGTGAATCCACCAAGTCCTGTGGCGTCTCCTTCATTTGTTGGGGCCTGGTGCATTATGAAACTCATGCAATTAGTTGTCAAACGGTAAACTATTCATTCTAATTGTCCCCGAAAGTTTTAATTAAGTGAATATGTTTGGTCAAAAAGTTTATGTACAAAGTATTTTACAAGCAGATATGTAACTAAAGGCTTATGTAGCCAAAATCAAAGACCATCCACAGATTATTAGGATGAGGTTGGGCCATCAGAAGCAGATCTAGAAGAAATGAACTAAAAGGCAGAGGGCCCTCTCTGTTGGACAAAGAGTGCCAATGCAATGGTCTTTCTGCCATTAAGGCTAATGTAGTCCGGTCAGATGACTGGTGACAGATTTGGCATTTGGGTGAGAGATAAGACAGCTTTTTGAATAAGGCCGTAACAAATTGTCCAATTTTCCTTTAGAAAATCCAAAGAAAATACCTAGTCTGTGAATCCAAACGGGTGCAGAACATTGCTATCCTACCCCGTCATTTTTGCTGCTGTTTTACCAGCACCGTTAAAGACCAGCTATTTTATTCTGATGTAGTGGGTAATATTGTGCTTTGGACATGCATGTATATCTATGGTGTGTGCGGCTCTCTCGGATTAATATAAGAAATACAAACGGCTGCTTCCTGGGCTATATAGTAGGTCTATGTATGGGAGGGACACAGAGTAGGCTATAGCTTTTAAGCGCATTCAAGAAATATAGCCTTCAATTAAACAAAAAGGTTTTGCCAAACGGTTTTGCACAACGACAGAAATAAGTGCCTGGCACGCTGCTCACTGACTGGACGAAAATGGAGCGTTGTGGAGTTTATTTTACTCTAATAAACATTGCGACTCTAAACGTGATTTGTCAGCAAAAACGGTATTGGATCAAAATTGAATTCAGTTTGCATCGGAAATTGAGTGAAACAGATGTTGCAATATTGACTGAACATTATCAAAACCTAGGTCTGTTTTTATGAAGGAAGCAGAGAATTGATTATCTGAACCGCATTTGCATTAATGTAAATAAAAGTAAAAATGATATACAATTGAATGAATTACCACCTGTTTTTGGTTCCACGGTTCTTGTGAATGGACTAACTTTAATACAATTCCGTGATAACAAGCAGTATATCTAGGATAATTTGTTTTAATGAAATGTATGTCGTTAACCTGGCAAAAATAGTCTTGGCCAAAATGTATAAAGAATAGGGATCATGACGCAAAAGCGTTTAACCTTCAGAGGATCGCTAGTGGATTTGCTGTTAAATGTAGGAAAATATTTAACGTATTTAAGTTAAAGTTGTCATGACATTTACTTCTACATGCACTGCAGGCAACGCAAACAAAATGAGTCAATAATAACAGTCGAGTCAAGTTGAATGCTTTTGAATGAGAAAGAGAACTGATATATTCAACTGGAATCGTAGTCTCCAAGTTGCCTTAGTAGTGAATGAGTTGACTGAGTCACTGTGGACTGAGACGGAGTCGGATTTATCATTCACATTGGTTGTTTATGAATCAATCATAATCATTCACGTCAGTCACTATTCTTTTATTTATTCATATATATTTTTGTCTATGTATTGCAGTTAATTAGCATAGACTACATTAAAGGGAGTTCATTGAATTACATGTTTGTTCTTCAAGGTTTTGCGTTTTTTGGCCAATCTCCCGGTTTTTCAAGGTTTTTCATAGTCAATCTCCCTGGTAAGCTCCATATACGGTTGGCAGGTATGCTTAGCTGATGTCGCCAACGTATACAACAAACAAATCAGAAGTTAAAACCTGTGCAACAATCTAAATGCTAAAATGTTACAGTCTACTTACATGGCAAGTTTCCATCCACTCCAGACATATTGTGTGACTGAACGTGCGGTTCTCAGGCAGGTATTCCTCAAGTGCTGGCAGCAACCGCTGGTATAAACACTTTCTGGCTATGAGTATGAATGAAATCGAGTCGAATGAAATCGAATGAAATAGAGCTCCGGATGTTGCGTCACTTTATTAGTTTATCCCGGTGTTATGCCGAGTATTGCATCCCCGCGAACCTGTGTCTCAGAGAGTGATTTTTTCTACGGCAATGTAGAATATTGTTTACAATCTATATAATTTAATTTGTCGGTGTTCCTCAATGATGAGAAATAATCTGACGTCCCTAGTTTATGAACGTTTAGAGTCATGAATGTTTTAAAAACTAGTTTACACGCTAAGACAAAGTAAGACTTTATACGATTGGTGTGACTGAAATGCACGCAATCAGTCAATATTTCTGAGTGCCAAATCGTTAATGTTTATAACTGCCTAAAAATACCAAACTCGATAACACGAAGCATGTGCTGAAAACACTATTTATTCTTATCAAAGTTTGATTGAAAGTGTCCTTACAGAGTGTTAAGGGTTGAATCCATTAGGCTATTAGGTAGAAGTCTTGAAATACATTGGAGTACTCTGAAGACACTGTCTACGAATAATTACTCTGCTTAATATGATTTAAAATGTGTATGAAGTATACCAATGGTACATAGTATGTGAAATTGGAGCATGGAAAAGGTTCCTGGATGACATTATATTTATAAAAATGTTGAGGGAGATGTTGATCAAGAGATGTTGCTAACTAGTTGAGGCTTCACGCCCCAACATTCAAAATAAAATAAAATAAATTCAAAATAAGGTTAAATATCCAAAAATAGTGAACTTTTCTTTTAATATAACATTTGTTTTATATATTTTTATATGGAATTTAAACTTTTGCCTGCTGGTCTCCCTGCAGTGGACATGGGCCACTAACATTTACAGTCATATTCTCACTCTCCTGTTCTAGTCATCTAGCAGAGCGGACCATTCCAATCCAAGTTATTGCCTAAGAAAGAGGGTCCAGGACAACTTAAATACTGTTGTAAAAAAAAAGCTACTATACCACTGCATAGTTTGTATGGTAATTCTGCTGTTCTGCACAAAGCAGAATGGCTACTACGTGTTGCTGTTCAGTATGTTCAATCTCACCCCCCTCCTTGTTACACACGCACACACACATACAGTAACTTTCTGAGCAATGAAGTGTCTGGATGATGGACACAAAATGACTGGTGTTACTAACATGTTTACCACCCTTTCTACAACTTGAATTTGCCACGTTGCTTTAGGGAGTCTCATTCTTAAACACTGATGTAGTCACTCTTAGTGGCTGTCATGTTCTCCTGGTTGCAGCCGTCCTTGCTGGCTTTGTGGAGCGGGTCAATGTAGGCCCACTCCCTCTCTTTCACCATCTCAATGGACAGCTCAATCTGCTTCTTCACTGCCGGGCGTCTCTGAGCCCTCCAGTAGCTGCTGGTGTGGAGAGACCCTGTGTCCTCTTTGGAGTGGAGCCTGTCTTCCACGTCTCGCGTCTCCTTCCTAACCTCGGGCAGGGCCAGAGACGGAGATCTGTGCCAGGCTGCAGAGGGGCCGGAGCTCTTGGTGTCGTCCAGCCACTCTTTCCTGTGTTGCCCCAGGGCAGAGTCGTACACGTTGCTGGGCATGGGCCTGGCCTTGAAGAGTCGCTGCTCCTCTCTGAGACACAGGTTCCCCAACTCGGACTCAATCTTCTGCTCCCTCCTTTTCTTCTCCCTCTCCAGGAAGCTGAATGGCTGCAGCGACTGCGTGGAGGCGGAGGAGGAGGAGTTGACCGGACGGCTGCCCCCTGCGGTTTGGTTACCGTGGTCACGGCTGTCGACACGGTCGCGGCGGCTGCCACGGTGATGGACGGGGCCCTGCTGGGGGCGGCGGCCGACGACTTCACAGAGAGGCAGGTGTGTGTGGGCCGGAGCGGGCGAGGCGCGGAACCTTTTCCCACATTCCCGGAGCTCGTCCAGCTCCTTGCGGAGCAGCGTGTTTTCCAGTTCCACCTGAGAGCGTGTCCGCACCTTATGCAGCTTCCGCTCCTCCTCCCGCACCATCATCTGGAAAGGTTTGGGCACCGTCACCTTGGAGGGGGAATGTGTTCGGACCCCTGTGTCAGCGCCACGCTGCAGTTTCCCCCTTTTGCCCTGGCCAGCGTGAGTCTTCAGAGTGGAGGCTCGGGGCTGATTCCATGCCTGTTTCTGGAGGGCTGCTCTCTCTGGGTAGACGGACTGTCTGTGCCTAAGAAAGTCAAATAGAATAGGGTAAAAGGTCGAATCATGGTAAGACTATTCAATTACTTCTTACTGGATAGACAGAGTGATTTAATATTTAATGAAAAACATTGCATGTCTATAGAGGTATATCACAATAAAACAAAAGAGTCCATGACTAATATGACACAGATAAGAATAGAACGGTACGAGCAAAAAGGCCCTTTAACGAAGAGCCATACCTGGGTGAGGGTTTGTCCTTGCTGGAGGTCTGGAGGGGTTCCTCCCCGTCCAGCTCCAGCTCAGCATGGATGTCCTGCCTACAGTCCTCTGGCTGCTCTGAGGCGCTGGCCGTCTGATGGAAGTAAAGCTCCTCTTGGGAGTTGATCCTCTGGAGTGTCCTGACGGGCATGGAGCTGGCAGAGCTCAACAGGGAAAGCAAGGACAAAACAGACGGAGAAGAAAATCTATGATTATCGAGATTCATTCGCAAATATAAAAGGACAGCTTACAGACAGTAGACTCCAATTGTATGTGAATTAAGCCTGCAGTGCTCTTTGGATTTGAGTGCTCTTTGGAATGGCATGGTCACCAAAGTGAGGTGTCTGACAGTCAGTAAAAGGTACACTGTCACCACCTTGTGGACGGTATTGTTCCCACATCTTTGTTAAAAACATACCTAGCTAAGAAGCACACTGCACAGAAGTCAGATATTTCACTTTCATTTCTATTTTAAGGACTATTAGAAAGCTGTGCCCCATCCATCTTTTCATATTTTAATGTATGCTCAAACCTTGGCAATATCTTAAAAAGACAACCCTCAGCAATCTAGAAAGAATTGCAGTGCATTTTTTAATTCATGTCATATTGAATGCTGTCATTGTCATCAATGTTTTGAACTTATCTAAACACAACTTTTATAAACCAGTAAAATGCTTTTAATATTTTACAATCATACTTATATGAACGGAAACTGGTCTTAAATGGTGAAAAGTCGAGGCAATTGTTTTTACTAACCCTGACACTGTTCACCATAGAGCACTGTTCACCATAGAGCACTGTTCACCATGGAGCACTGTTCACCATGGAGCACTGTTCACCATGGAGCACTGCTGTTCATTACACAATTAGTCTTACCATTGCACTCTCTACGCATGCATTGGTTGGCCAGCTTTATCTGTCCGCAGACTAAATCACTGGTATATTTTTATCTGTAAGGCAATCTTAGGTCTCCTACCATTCTTTATGTGCATGTACATTCATCTTCAGTGGGAAAAGTATTGTCTGCGGTCACAGGAATTGCTCCTGCTATCAGTGCGCAAGGCCAGGACCAAATTGGGAGGGACTGCTTTCATGTTTGCGACCACCTTTATGTGGATTGCACTACAACACAATCTTAGACCGTAAAATCAGCTCTCTCTGGGAAAATTCAAGGACATTATAACAAGGATTGGAAGAAATATCAATTGGAAATTGTGAACGTTTTGTAAATGTATGAATTTATGTTATCTGTCGGAATTTCATGTTTTTGATCTGGTGCTGGCCAGGTCTCTCTTGGAAAAGAGATTTTTTTTGTCTCAATGTGACTACCTGGTTAAATAAAGGTTTATTAGTAATAATAAGAATAATTATAATAGTTCAAATCGAATTCAATTTCAACCTGTGCTCCGTGTTGTTTTCAGATCTGGGCCCCCCGTCCTTTTCTCCCGCTGGCTCCTGGCCACAGTTTGCCTCTCTGACGTACATCCTCTCCAGCTCCGCCATGTTCCTAAGGTGGGCTGCCTTCAGCTCCTCCAGCCTCCAGTAGTACTCCTGGTTGGAGAAGTAGACACCATGCAGACCAGTGGCCCTCCTCTCCCTCTTCCCCTGGCTGTCCCGCACACACGGTGGGCTGGCTCGCCGCCCAGTGTCACTGCCCTCAGGGGCTTCCTCATAGTCCTGGAAGGTCAAAGGTTCACGGGGAGTTTGTAGAATATTCAATATATTCCGTTTAAGTTTTTTCTTACATGTTATTAAATTGCTTTATTAAAATAGAGGACCGTAAGAGGATCATACTTAAACTAAAAGAAACAATAAAGTGAACAAGGCATTTGAGCTTACACAAACCTGTTTATTACACCGATCACTTTGGCAAATTCTTATGTGACAATTTGCTTTTTGAAACTTGGAATCTTATAAAAAAAATAAACGTACCTCATAGCCGTCTTCAGGTTCCCCATAAAGTGCCAATATTTCATGAGTCTGTAAGGCGTGCGATTGATGCATTACTGACATCACGTCCGTGCTTCTTTCTGTCAGAATGGTCTCTTGTGTAAGTATCAAAGAGAGTTAGACCCACTGACACAGTGAGCCCAGATCCAGCGCTCTGTTATTCTGTACTGTCCAGCTCCTCAACAAATGGTTCTCCTCGGTCAGCGCACTGCATCAATAAAGCCTGGATCCACTCAGTTACTTACAGCTCAAGCTTGCGTTAGCATGCACGTCTAGCTAACCCATGAGCGCACGCGCACACACACACACACACACACACACACACACACACACACATACACACCATATCCTGTTACGATGTAAGCGTGTCAGTAGACCTAAGGCGGTTTGGCCTTCCATATGGTTCTGTAAGGCCAGGAACTCAAACCACACTGTTGTCTCTGAGAAAATCTCCCAATCAGATTTACAGATTAACCCCCTTAATTACAGTGCAAGTGCCTTGACCTGCTCTCCTGCTGCTGCTTCAGATCACTCCCGCAAACCAAAGGCTCCCTGATTAAGGTCAAAAGTACAAAGACGTGACCCCCCCTCCCTCATTCGCATAATTTGAGCAACGCCGTTTACAATCACACAAGACTCACAAGGCCTCACACAAACAAACGTATTAGGGTCACTCAACTACAGAAGGCTCAGCATGCTGTAGAAAGAACAGAGTACATATCAAAACAAATGAAGTCACTGAAAGCCATGTGGTTACATGGAGCAGTTGCTAGCTAGATAAAGACCATCCGAGGTGATCAAAGCGACCCTCTTTGCCCTCTCAGCCTGTGTGTTGATGATCAGGGGATGTGACACAGACGGTGAACAGAGGTGCCAGCCCTGCTAATCTGCAGGCCAGACCGTGTGGTGCTGTCACCGACAAGCTGCCTAGACCGTGTCCATCTGCCCGCTGTCTGCCCCCATCCCACTCCCTGTCCGTCCACACAGGATAAGAGGGAGAATCGGAGAAAGAGGCAGAGACAAAGAGAAATGGAGGAAAAGAGAAAGAGAGACAGACGGGAGGCTTGACGTCTTGTTTTACGCACACGGATTTCGTTTTGAAACGTACAGGCTGTTACGGAGAAAAGTCAGGGTAAATTCAACAATCAAACTATATTCCCGGGCTGTGGCAATCTTTTTCATAGACCTAGCGGTGACTATTTTTTAGAACTCATATGACTAATCTGTTTATGTCATGCTATTTCTAGGAGCTAAATCCTTGCAGTAATCATATCTATCCTTAGGGTGGCGCTGTTGACATAATGTTATAGCCCAGCTTTTTGAAATGTAAGATTTATGGAGCGCTTGGTTTCCTAGCGGACATCAGTGGGCGGGCGGGTTTAAGGCACAGGAGCTAGAGGGCATTGGAAGCCTGTCTGAGGACATGTTTGATGCTAGTGGAGTGGGAATGGGTGGGGTGAGTGGAGGGGGGGTGGAGGGGTGTAATGTGACTGTGTGTTTCCAGACTCCACCGACATGAATAGTAGCTGTGTTCTCTCTGAGTAAACAGTTGTCAGAAGCTTGGCTCTATCTCAGGGCTCCACCAGTGGGGGATTGTGGGTAATGGCTTGATGCAAGGAACTGACGAGGGCTGTTGCGAGAGGAGGCCTTCCTGTTACATACACACACACACACACACACACACACACACACACACACAGACACACACACACACACAAAACTACACACACACACACACACACACACACACACACACACACACACACATAACCACACACAGAGACACACACACACACACAGCCACACAGACATAACTACACACACACACACACACACACACACACACACACACACAGAGACACACACACACACACACACACACACACACACACACACATAACCACACACAGAGACACACAGCCACACACGCACACACACACACAGTTTGAAGCAAACATTCTGAAGGTTGATTGATATAAAGCTTAAGATTTCGGCGCACCTCACTCTGTTTGTGTGTGAGGGATACTGTATTCCAGCATCTCGTCACCTCACTCTGTTTGTGCGTGAGGGATACTATATTCCAGCATCTCCTCACCTCACTCTGTTTGTGTGTGAGGGATACTGTATTCCAGCATCTCCTCACCTCACTCTGTTTGTGTGTGAGGGATACTATATTCCAGCATCTTGTCACCTCACTCTGTTTGTGTGTGAGGGATACTGTATTCCAGCATCTCGTCACCTCACTCTGTTTGTGTGTGAGGGATACTGTATTCCAGCATCTCGTCACCTCACTCTGTTTGTGTGTGAAGGATACTGTATTCCAGCAGCTCCTCCCTCACTCTGTTTGTGTGTGAGGGATACTGTATTCCAGCAGCTCCTCCCTCACTCTGTTTGTGTGTGAGGGATACTATATTCCAGCATCTTGTCAGCGAGCTGTTGACTTCCTGATGAGGTCGATTACAGAGTCCAGGTCAATAGGAGGCTGATTGCGGTTGAGAACATGGCTACCTCCCTCTAGTCGGACAGCAACAGCTTTTGACAGCAATGTGTCCAGTCAGTGCAAACAGTGCTACCATTGGATTGAACTCGTGTTTACCTCACAGACCCCTCCACCCTGAATTTGAATGAGCTTGTTTGTGGTACTGGGTCATTTAGATAGCTAATAGTCGGACATTTCCCTGTTGAGCACAAACACACATACAGTGGCACTGTTTTTAGTTGTTTTTTGGGAAGGGCTTAAAAAGGGCCTCTGGCTGATTAAGGAAGGATCAGCAGTGACAAGTGTACCCCTCATCAGACTGACACTCCCGCACATGCACACACTCAGACTGACGCTCTGGCACATGCACACACTCAGACTGACACTCTGGCACATGCACACACTCAGACTGACAGAATGGCGTACAGTGCATGCATTGGTAACCATCCAGCCCCCTCAGCACTGCATCCTGTCTCCTAGACATTACAAGACAAACCAGCCTCGTTTCATTCTTCATTTTGTTAGAATGTTCTGGTAAAAGATAAAGAATCGATCAGTTTGTTTTCTCCTTTTGATCGGGACTGTGTATTGCGGGTTCGGGGGGAGAACTGTTTGCCCACTGCCGTTTGACCTCTGACCCTGAGGCGGGAAGAGAGAGAGAAGGGCTCTAAATATAGAATCCCAGACCACAATGGAGAGGGCGTGCGTTCCAGGGGCCTCCTCTGTGTTCCACTGTCTATTATTATTGTTTCCTCCTCAGTTTGCTCTGTTCTCATATTTCATTACTCTCCTGTCTTCCTAAAAAAACAATCACTGCCAGCTTCATTCCTTGGAGCAGCGGTGAAAAAAGCTCTCTTTACCATTGGGGATGTTGACGTAGTCAGTGTTTGTCAGATATCAGGGCAGCACAATTTGATGGTTGGTTGGTTGGTTGTCCTTGTGAAAAAATGTCCGAGCTGGATCAGAGACTTGATGAAGCACCTATTAATAAAACAGTTTACACATACCATGTCTGTTGAATTTAATGTGCCAGTCATTTTTCTGGTTAGAATGTCTGCACGGAAAGGAGACAATAATTGTGTTTATAAACTTGAGCTCAGTGCTGTGTGTGTGTGTGTGTGTGTGTGTGTGTGTGTGTGTGTGTGTGTGTGTGTGTGTGTGTGTGTATGTGTGTGTGAGCGAGAGAGAGATAGAGAGTGTGTGAGAGAGAGAGAGAGAGAGAGAGAGAGAGAGAGAGAGAGAGATATGTCAGCTAGATGTTATGCCTCAGTTACCTATACAAACAGCTGCCGATCTGCCTACGAGACAGACAGCATGAGAGAGAGAGAATGAGCAACTAATAGACAAAAAATAACGCTGGGCTTCTTTTCCTTTTATAGCCACGGGACAAGCTAAATCTCCAAACACACTCAGGAGGAACCAGGCACCAAGATCAAGCAGGGTTCTGTGCAACCAAATCACAGGCCCTCTTAGCCCACCCTGACGTTTAGCTTCTCTCCTTAGCATAGAAGGCCACCATCGAAATGTTTCCCTCGCTGAAACGCTGAGGCCATTCAAAGTAAAAAAAATGCCCTCCTTGCCCACGGGCCATAAGAGCCCTCACGTTATGGCCGGTGTTTGCCAGTTTCCAGCCCTGCTAACAAGGCAGAGTGTGCTGGTGTTCCCCAACCAGCCGGGGGTAGGCTGCCAGACGTTTCCCAGAACCTTGGCAGTGGAAGGGGCAGGCATTTCATGGAAGCGAGCAGTGTTATCCACACTGATATGTGACAGAAAAGATAGGCCGCCTTTGAAAGCAGGCACAGGATGTGTCCCTCGCTCTGGGATGTCCCATGGCATGGACACACACTCTGTCCAGACACACCCGCACAGATGTCCTGATAATAACCCCCTCAGATGGAGGGCAGGATGAAGGGAGAGAGAGAGCCAGGAGGGTGTTTATGGGAGAGAGACAGAGAAAGTCCTTGATTTTACTGGAAAAGGAAATAGCCCATTATTGACGGTGGCTTTGATTAGAGATTGTTGAAGTGTACGTGTGTGCGTGTGCGCGTGTGCGTGTGTGTGTGTGTGTGTGTGTGTGTGTGGGTGTGTGTGTGTGTGTGTGTGTAAGTGTGTGTTTGTTTATACAAATGCACATACAGAGTCGTGACTCTTGTCCCTTGAATATATACATGCCAACCTACTTGCTGGTCTTGATAGTTCCCTGGTGTGCACCGCATGTCCACGTCCATGTCCCTCAGTGCACGAGGTCCTCAGTGCACGTGCTCCTCAGTGCACGTGCTCCCCAGTGCACGTGCTCCCCAGTGCACGTGCGTGTTGTAAGTTTCGATTGCTGTTCTCGACAGAGGACCTTGATGTTGATCCAGCAGCCCAACAAAGCTCTGGTCAAAGTTTTTGTTCCTGCTATCTCTTCCTCTAATCTCCATAACACATTGTGAGTGCCCTGGCTCAACTCTGATCAGAGGTCTTACCCTTCCCCCCTACCCCACCCCTTTCTCTCTCTCTCTCTCTCTCTCTCTCTCTCTCTCTCTCTCTCTCTCTCTCTCTCTCTCTCTCTCTCTCTCTCTCTCTCCCTCCCTCCCTCCCTCCCTCCCTCTCTCTCTCCCTCCCTCCCTCCCTCCATGGCTCAGCCTGCCAATGCCATCGTTTAGAGCCACTTATTAATTTATTGCCTGACGTCTGCTGCCACTGCTCTATCTCTCTTAGAGATTATCGTCCATCACCATCAGAGAGATTTGGACCATCAGGATATTGTCTCTCTTGTGGTCTTGCCCTGTTGCTACCTTCTTCTATTGGTTAATCAATGTGTCTCCTCCATCAGTTTGGTGTCCAGTATTAAATACACCAAAAAGTACACAAAACAAACTCCTACAGCTTTACTGTGCCAGTGTAGGCAATGTTGTATTTCTTGCAAACCATTGCATGCAATATTACATTTGCCTGGCCCTAAGTTATAAGAAACAAACTATGCATTGCTTACGATATTAGATCCATTCTGAACCTGGCTTAAATGAACCTCCCAAGTTTGGAACAGGCTGTGTCTATTAAACAAGGGTCTGTTTAATTCAACAGTTACATTGTTGAAACTGAAACCTCCTTTCTTGTTGTGGCTCAGGGATGTTTAGGCAGGGGCTTGGTTTCTTGATAGAGCAGATGATGGCAAAGATATGAGGGGGAAAAAAACAAACGTTACAGCGCGCCCCGGTGGGTTTGGTTTACATCCCCACCTCCCCATGCGTGACTTGTGGTTTTTTGTGGTTCACCCCTCAAATGGAATTCTCTAGCAATACCCTCGTTGCTTTTCTCCTCCCATGTGAGGCATTGTTGTGGGTTTCCTTTTCAGTCATCTTCAGGGCTTCCTGTTAGTAAAGAGATAAAGTAATTATGTTGAGAGGAGAGACACATCAAGTGATCCAGCTAAACAACAAATGCAGATCCAGAGAAGCAGGTTCATGGCAGTTCAACCTCTGGACCTCGTTGGTTTGCTCTGGCAACCTCACAGAGCTTTCTGTCCCCGTCTACTCGAGACACCAGTCCGTTTGGCTAAAGCCCTGTGAAGAGCTGGTCTCAGGAACCCGTTTGGCTAAAGCCCTGTGAAGAGCTGGTCTCAGGAACTCGTTTGAGAGCGACCCAGAACAGAGGCTGCCCCGTCTGCCTTTGGTTTCCGTGGACAACAACCCGCTCACCTTGCCAACGTATCGCACTGAAAAGTAAGGGAGCCGTATCTATTGTGTTGAACGCTGCCGCCAGAGCCAGTGTTTTCCCAGGACGGCCGCACCCCTCTGCAGGGTAGCGCTGTAGTTCTCCCTGCACGTCCCTGGACATTTATGGCGGCTGTCATTCCTCCTTTTTGGAATCACGGCCTCCTCCCGGCTCCCTTTCCTGTTTCCTTGGACCGGGCGTTTGAAGGGGAACCATTGGAAAGGCCCAATAATCTCATGCAACACGCGTTCATCACGTCGACTGCTCTAGAAGTACAGCGTCGGCGTTGCCGTCAGGGTTCCTTGCAGCCTGTTGGCCGCTGGCTGTAATGTCGGTGGAGGAGACAGTGCACAGACCAGGGCAGCTAGACACTGAGTCACCCCCCCCCCTTCATACTCACTGTGGGGCCGGATTCACACAGTCCATTAGCTTCACTGGCTCCAGGGCCACTGGAAGGGGGCGAATGTTGCAGGTCATATTTCATTTAGTAGTTAGAAGTCAGGTCCTGCATAGCAGGAATGCACAAAACAGATTTTACATCACAATGTGTGTTTGTCTGTTTGTGTGTGTTGTTGTGCGTGAGTGACTAAGGTAAGGATAACATTGATACCTATGCTTTGATTTCCCTTTCTCATCAACTATTCTCCTGTACACAGATCACACACAAGCACACACACTCTCACACACACACACACACACACACACACACGCATGCATACAAACACAAGACAATTAGCCACGTGTTGATGGAATTGTTGTGCACACTGTGATTTGATTAGATTTAATGGTTTGTTTTATTTATGACCCATGGCAATCAAGATCTTTTGTGTTGCTGGAGCACGGGCCAAGCATTGAGCCAGAGGCTTCTCACATGTTCCTTAGGATCCCATTCTAGATTCCATTCCTTTCCCAGTCATCAAATATTTAGGACAAAGTCGTCTATGGCAACATCCTTTGTTTCTATAAACCACAGCAGGGGTCTCCACAATGCAAAGGCAGGAAGAACGAAGAGGAGGGGACTGGGTTTAAGAGGCTTTGAAGACCAATGCAGTTTAACATCAACTTCATTTCCAGAGTCACCTTGAGATGGCTCCAGATTAGGCCACGGTTCCAGTTTACACAGGAGTACCTGGTTTCACTGAGACTCGTCAAGGAGACAAAAGGGACCTGACTAGGAGACTACCGATCAGGAACAGACCGCCTTTCAATTCCCTCGTTTTCACTCTCTCTTTTTTGCTCTCTGTCTCTCCCTTGTTCTTCCATAGCATCAAGTAAGTTTATCATTACCTCCAAGTAAATAGAGAGAACATTGACCTACAGTAATGACCACACTGATGGATCACTTTATATCAGCCCCTCCCTCTCTCTCTCTCTCTAGCTCTCTCAAATCAAAATCAAATCAAAATGGGTTTTATTGGCATGACAGGAGAACACCCATGTTGCCAAAGCAATATTACAGTTCAATATCCAAATAATTCATAAAGGGTAGCAATTAATAAAAAGTAAAATAAATGTCTGTGTGTAATAATATATTAGGTAATAACCAAAAGGAACTGATTAAAAAACTATTTCAAAATTAACTGTAAACACTACATACAGTGCAGTATCGAAATAATGCATGTATGGAATGCATTATTACCATAGTAACATCAGTACAGTAACGGAAAATACATTTGCATTCAAACAAAATCATTCATATACTATTATACTATGACTATATTTATATACAGAAACCAAGATGGCTGATGTTTTAACATCTTATTCCTCCCTTATATTATGACACTTGATAACAAATTGTGCAGCTAAGTCTGAAGTATTTATGTCTTCAAGTAGAATCTTCAACTTTTCTAAATCTCATAGGGTGGAAAAAAAGGGATCTTGGCGGTCAATTTCAGTTCAATAGGAGTCTCTAACTGTCTGGTATTTTTCACAGTGGAGTAGAAAGTGATTCTCTGTTTCCACTTCCCCTGACTGACAGTGCGTACACAGTCTAAGCTCTCTAGACAACCACGTGTTTCCGTGGTGTCCTGTTTCTATGGCCAGAGAGTGGTTACTTATTCTGTATTTTGTTAAAGTCTCTCTTTCTTTCTTGTCTTTAATTTTAGTTAAATATTCACACAGTTCATTTTTCCTTTCAAGAGCCCTGTACAATTCTAATTGGTTTTGCTGTTAGATTTGATTTAGCCAATATTGAGTATAAACCCATTAATGTATTTTTTAAATTTCTTTCAATTTGGCTTTTTGGGTTGAATATTGGGTTGGTTTTTATATTTCCAAATAATTTTTTAGGCTAATTGATGCAGGGGTTCACTCTCTGTGCAGGGCCCATTACTCAGAAGTGCTCTGTGGTGGTAGGAGTCTGGCTCTGATTCTACCAGATGATATCAGAACTTGCAGGCTCTTTTTCAATGTTAAGAATGAGAGGTAGTCTGCAAAGCTCAGCCTTGCATGCTAGGTTGGAGGAGTTTCTGTGTCGGTGAAGTGTATTCTTACAGAACTCTAGGTGTAGCTGTTCTGTTGCGATTTTGTCCCATGATTTGTAGTTACATTTTAATAAAGGGCCCCAAATGTCACTGCCAAACAGTAGAATCGGTTGGATTATTGTATCCTCTCTCTCTCTCTCTCTCTCTCTCTCTCTCTCTCTCTCTCTCTCTCTCTTCTTCCGGTCTCTACTCCCTTTCTTTATTTCAATCAAGGAGGAAAGAAGTGGTTATAACATAATTGAAAGTTTCCTGTACGTTGGGCCTGGTCTGGGTGTTTTGGGGGCAGTGAAGCCTAGCGGACACACAAAATATAGCACATTTGTTAGGGTTTGCTTGACGGTGGAATAGCAGAGGCAGCAAGAAATGAACTTCTGCTAATAAAGAATGTTGCTGACGAGTTACTGTCCTGACTGAAAAGTTCCGCTGTCGTCTGGTAATGGTTTAATCCCAGTTAGCTCCTCTTCAGGCGACGTGACCGTGCTCTCCATTCCTGCTGGAGCTCATTTCCCTGTGCCCATCATCTTAACCCATGACCCTGTAAACGAGACAGACCCTGCAAAAACACCAAACAAATTTTTACACCAGGCTGAAACCTCCGGCAGGCTTGCAGGACACGTGCACTCACACCTTTACACCAGGCTGAAACCTCCGGCAGGCTTGCAGGACACGTGCACTCACACCTTTACACCAGGCTGAAACCTCCGGCAGGCTTGCAGGACACGTGCACTCACACCTTTACACCAGCAGGACACGTGCACTCACACCTTTACACCAGCAGGACACGTGCACTCACACCTTTACACCAGCAGGACACGTGCACTCACACCTTTACACCAGCAGGACACGTGCACTCACACCTTTACACCAGCAGGACACGTGCACTCACACCTTTCTATCCAAATGATTGTTTTGAATGTTTCCCTCCAAACTGCTGCCTTTCTTCTTTTTCTTCTACTTGCAATATGAAATGTAAAGGCATACATAAGATCTACAGTATGTGTATGGTAGGTCATGTCAATGGCCTTAAGCTTTTCTGTTCAGTGGATGTGGCTGATATTTGCTAGAGGTATTTTACTGTGGCAATACACCCTTAAGTCACTACTACCAAGGCCACAGACTGGTGGGAGGCATTGAGGGTGGATAGACTGGTTTTAGAGGGATTGAGGGTGGATAGACTGGTTCTAGAGGTAGAATAGAAGATGGGCAGGGGAAGACTGATTATGGGAGATGGGCTCCAAAACGTTTGAGCGCTTACACTGAGAATTATGACGACCTCTTTTCACTAAAAGGCATGAGATATGTGTCGTGAAACAAATGCAATCATCTGTCAAAACCATGCGCCGTACAGTTCACATTTACCTTATACTGTATAATCTCAGTGATTGACAGTAAGAATCCAATAATTTACATTACCTACTAATTTAGCTTTTACCATTTAACATTGCAACAACCATTACTCATAATGGCCTACACTTTCCATGCACATAAAGTGTTGATAGGATGCATCACATATTTGATAAAACCGTATTAAGAAATAATATGGAATTGCATGGAAGAAAATGTATAACACCTTAACACAGTTAAACCAGTTGGGTTCAGTTGGTTGAGTTAACCATACCATTGCCTAACTTTGTTTTTTTACGTTTTTTTTGTACATACCCAGACCAGTTCTTTCAGTTTTTCAGTAGCAAGCTTTGGGAAGAAATTCAGAGGCAAAATGCCAGCTCAGTCACACTGTGGGGAGCGACACCTTCACAACACATGCTTGTATTGTCTGCCACGTCTGCACGGACACAGACTGGTCACTGCCCTCCCCAGCATGATGTCACTGGCCTGGGGGCCTGAAACAGAAACCTCACTTCGTGTGATATGCTTGCATGCCTTTTTTGGCACATACTATAACCATGTAAAGTATTAACAAAGGATGCAGGCATATCACACAAATTAGGTTTGAACCGGTACATATTGACAACTGTATTCCATATTTTGTGGTTCTTTGTGTAATGCTTGATTGAAAGACTACATTAACTACATCTTTTTGAAAATGTGTCATGAGAGAGGACAGATGTGTTAAAAAAACTGCACTATTTAGATTGCTTCAGTCTGTAACTGCTTATCATGCAACAAATGTGTTGTTCAATTGTTGTAAAACTTCTCAAAACCTCACAACTATTGGTGAATGTGAATAAGATATCCGATTTTTCTTATTCCCCAAAGAAAACATAAAATGCAGTTTTATCCCTCTCACTTCTTAGTTTTACATTGTACTTTAAGAGTAGAGTGCATTTCTGTCTAAGTACTTTTGTCTAGTCAAGAATTCTAAATCTGGCGTTTAGAAAAGCCTCAACACACTTCCTGTTTGTTCTCTTTAACTTCCACCTTTACTGTGGTGCCTTTCTGTCTATATAGTCTATCATCCTAAAATAATTACACAGAGTTCAAATACATACAGTTCCTACATCACAGCTAAAAATAGAATATAACAACTCAAAACTTCTAATTCTAATTATTAGAATCACACAATGCTGAACACACCATGATGACATGACAGCTCTAAACCCCCCTAAAAGCACATTATAGATTTATAACACAGGGATTGGAAAATGGTGTGTTGTCTTGTTCCATGGTTGCGACAATGACTACACACTGCAAGCAACAAGCCAGAACGTTCTGGTCAACCCAACAGAAAAGACTGGCCTGCTACTGTATCAACTGAGCATAACTGTTAAAGATCAGCACAGTAAAACGAGTCCTAATCCACATGTTTTCACTTCACAATCATGTTTTGTTAAGAGGAAAATAAGGCTTGACATGCATTCACTTCAATGAGGAGAGAGATAAGGGATGTGATTGTAGTAGAGACACAGAAAGATGAAGCAAATGTGACCCAAAGTCACAGGACACACAGATGACACTGCCAGGATCTGGACGAAAAGGCCAAACAGAGAAGCCATTGTTACTCTATGAGGAACTCAAATGCAACAAAATGACAGGGGGACAAATTAGGAAATGTCTATATAAAGCAATCCCAAGATTTCGGCATCGTACAGGTTGCATCTTGTTGAATGAAATAAATAGTCATATCAAAAGCTTAACCCTAACCCAAACCCTAAATCGATCTAGAGAGATCTAGAGAAAATATCTCACTGGGTTCCGAGAGTGCTTTAGAAAGTTCTCTTTCTCATGAAGAACAGATTTGTAGTTCCTATTACTCTTTCATTTGACCTTCGCAGAATGAGCAGGTGTCTGTTTGTGTGCATGGGCCTACCAGTGCATCAGTGTACATTTAGTGGATCAGTGAAAGTGGAAGCGATAACCTGAGAATGTTCTGTTGGGGTGGATGGGTGTGTGTGTGTGTGTGTGGGGGGGGGGGGGGGGGGGGGGCAGCATTGTCAGCATTGCTTCTGTGGAGTCACAGAAGTCAAGTTCTCGACATCCAAAACTGAATTTTTTTTTCCACACTGGCCTTTCTTTGTTAGTAGCCAATGAGTGAGGTTAATCTCTGCTGGGCCAGGGCCTTCAATCAGGTTCAAGCCTCAACAACCTCTCTGTGGTACGAGCGCTTCGTTAAACAAGGTAAGTGGAGTCTCCTCTGAAAAAAAGGCACCAGCAGAAGGGCGTGATTCAATCCATACATTTTACATTGTTAGACAAATTGCCTGAAACCTGAGATTTCTTCAGGCTTTTAGTCCCAAGGAACACCCAAATCTATTCAGAACATATACATGAGAATGACCGTTGGCTTTGTTGAATTTAAATATTTAATGATGGTTTTGAGGTTCTGACTGGTCAGAAAACATTTTGTAGAGGAAAAATATAGCTTCTGTTCTTTTTACAGAGGTTCAGTTTGTGTAGGCCTGCACAGGAAGCTCTCTACTTTGGTTCAAAATTCAGGAAATGAAGACAGAGCTCCCTCTCATGATGTGAGTTCCTGCTTTGGTCATGGGGTCTTAGCTTCATGTGTTTAGCTTGAAAAATGGCATTGCGTGATACATGTTGTCACAATAGCAGCTTTATTTTGTAAACTAAGGGTCCTTCCTTTGGTCCTTTGCACACTCTGTTGTGTTATAGTGTTAATTTAAAATGTACAAATGTACTACGGACATATTCTATAATTAGTCACAAAGCAAAATACATTTTAAGACATTTATTTAGTACTTTGTAGAAGCACCTTTGGAAGAAACTACAGCGTTGAGCTTTTCACATAGATTTGGGAAGAGTCTTCCATTCCTCATGGTGGATCTGATCTAAAATCCTTAGCCCTCTCCAGAGATGCTAACAGGGGTTCTGTGCTTTATCTAGGCCACTCAAGGACATTCAAACTGGTCCCAAAACCACTCCAGTGTTGTCTTGGCGGTGTTCTTCAGTTGGTTGTCAGGCTGGAAAAATGAGGCCAAAGGGAGCTTATTTGCACTCTGGAGCAGTTTTTTTTTTCAAGGACATCTCTGTTTATAGCTGCATTCATCATTCACTTAATGCGGACAAGTCCTACATTAGATTAGCCAGGGGATGAGCAGTGCCTATTCTATTGCCATTAGGTACTAATGGAGTTCAGCCCAGTTATTACAAATGTGGTCATTTTAGAGCAGCAAATCTTATTTCTGTACACTCTAAGAGTCTTTAAAGAGTAAACAAGCACCCTTGTTCTAGCTGGACCATACCTTCTCAGCAATTCATAAAATGCCAGATTCTGGGAGGTGAAAAATATTTATGTAATTTTGAGGGGTGGTCTCGAGTGTTTAATGCTCCTTTGAACAAAGTGATGAAGAAAAAAAAAAAGGCAGATTTCTTGGTTGAATCAGCGAATCGCTAACCAGTGGATCAGCCGTCAGCCAATCAGAACATGATTCTGGTACCTACTTTTGATCTTTAAATCGCTGTTTTAGACAAATTCAACACTTACACTATGAAATTATATTATTTGCACAAAAATGTCGGGATCAAGTCCAAAGTCAACCTCTAGCACCATGACATTTTTTTTTCAACAGAGAAAAAACTGTTTTTGGTGCTCAGTTACTCTTTATGTGTAGTTTAGTCATATACGTATACCTGTAGAAAACCTACATTTTACTCAGGATTGGCTTCCTTCCAGCCAATCGAGAGAAGGAGAGAACACCTGACGCTCTGTTACAGCTGTGAGGCCCCTGGGTTCTGCCGTCACCACTCTGGGAGTATGGAGAACCTAGAGTTCCATGGACATCATAGCTTGGTTTTTGGTCATACCATCCTTTTGAATTGCAGGACCTTAAAGTACACTATTCACAGTTGTGTACACCAATCTAATACATTGATTTGCCTCAAGTGGACTCCAATCAAGTTCTACAGACTAAAGTGCAATCTAAGAAAACAGGATGCACCATAGCTCAATTTAGAGTGTCAAAGCAAAGGATTTCAGAATAAGTTTTAAATTAGAAGGTCAAGCACAAATTTCTGGGGTTATTGTGTGCAGATTGCTGACCATAAAAAGTTTGCGGAATCTATTTTAAATCTAATCTATAGCATAAAAGAGTACAGAAATGAAAGAGTCTGAATACTTTCTATCTATCTTTCTATCTGTCTGAGACAATCATTTTAATAGTTGTCCAAGCTGTACTGTAGACAACCTTTACAAACTGAGTCTGACAACACTGGGGCTTTCAAAGGGGAAAGTGTCGGACCTTTTGGAGTAAAAGTTGCTGGTGGTAGAGATTGACGTTGCGGCTCACCTGAGCCCCATTGTCAACATATTTTGTTGTCCACTCTCGCTATCCATCTCTGAGTTTGTAGTCCACTCTCGCTATCCATCTCTGAGTTTGTGTTTTTCAATCCTCGCATCTTCGAAGCTCTTTGTCTCTCAGCTCTCATTGTCAGTGTCATCTTAAACGGCCTCATCTGTTCTGCTCTGTGTCCTTCATGTTTGGCCTGTGCTCTCGTTACCGCGGCGCCAGGGTAATCGAAACAAGCTCCAATCAGACAGCGTCCTTGTCCTCATTAAGCCAGTCCTGTTTCCTGCTCGTTCAGTATCCAGTGTCACCAGGGCAGGCTAAGAAGTCTCTGTCTCACTCAGCATGTGCCGGTGCCTTAGGGACTTCACACATGGACAGCCCAGCGTGAGCCCATCGGAGAGATCAAACCCTATACCAGATGGACAGCCAAAGACAGGAGGGGACACCTGAGAGGCCTGGCCCACCATCTGCACCTCCACGCCTCCAAGGTCCACTTTTGTCACCCTAGCTGTTCAGTCGTTAGCTGGGATTAACACTGAGACTTTGAGTCTGATGTTTACACTGAGGGCACATTTGGGAGTGTCTGATCCGCGCATAGCAGTTAAAATTTGGCGGGTGGGGTGCGGCAAGGGTGGGATGAGGGTGGGGGAGGGGGGCTGCAGCAGAGTGCACAGTACAATAGCATATTTAGTGGTCAACATAGCAGTGGTCACAAGCCAGTCAAATAGGACTTATACATTGTTATGAGTTCATAATCTACTGAATACTTTGGTGGAATTTTCACCAAATATCCTTACGTAGACGTTGCTGGTATTCGAAAATAACGGTTTGATTCACGTACTGATACGATCTTTGTACAATGAATGAGTCGTTATGTTAGCAAAGCTTATGGTAATACTGAAAGCCAGGTTCCCCCCAAATTGAGCGGTCTGAAGCACACAACATATCTGAACCTGAAAGCATCATCAGGAGTAATTATTATATTTTTTTCTCCTACATCCGAGCAACGGAAAATTGAATACGTATGAGAGGTTGAGTCCATAAGCGCTGGATTCTATTGTTTGCTGTAAGGTGAGCATCTGTGGGTCTGTGAACCAGAAGGGCAATGGCCATTGAATGGGCCTCCGACAGAGTAGATCCCCCACCCCTAGCCCCCTGGGGACCCCAGCTCTTCCACGCACATTTAAGACTTCTGTCACACACACTCTTTCTCTCTTTGTCTAGGGAGAATTAAAACCAATAAACTGAAATAAAGAGCTAATGTTAAAAATGCGTCGTAAAAAGAGATACCAAATGTAGTAAAAATGAGGCCAAACCTTCTTGAATGTTGTTGATATTCTATTATCTGCTATCTGACTTTACCAGAAGTGGCATATGCCCACTTTCAAGAACCCCACCCAAGGTAGACTCAACCTTCACGAGCTTGTGACGGTGGTATAGCTTCTATTACATTTCGCACACTCCAACTGTACACATGGCGCTGTGAATTTTAGCATATCCTTGTTCTCAGAGACAGAGAAAGATAGAGGGGGGGGGGTTCAGAATTCTCGGTCGTGCCCCGCCCGTTTTTTTTTTTTTTTTGTGAATAACAAAGGCTGCGTCACACCTTTTCAGGAGGAGTCTGTTTTTCCAGTTCAATCAACTTCATGACTGCCTGGCGTACGTTACACGCGAGGTAACCGGATACATTTCTCATTTAGTAGTAGTAGGCTGGGTAGTTTGTTGACGTTAAGTATAGTCTTGAACATATTATATATCCTACTTTATACTTACATTTTGGGTAGATTAATTTATGAAGCTAAAAAAAAACAAAGATCCGTCTTTTCAACAACTGTAGATGCGATGAGTGTCGTACACTCAAAGTCGGGACCGCATTTTGACTCTCTCTGAAGACAGTTGTATTTATGCTCTAAAGCAGATGGTCTTTCACGATCGTTATTAAGAGGGAGGTCTGGTTTTAAATCGAAAACAAGGTAAGATCTAGTTATTTTGACTTGTTCGTGTTTGTTTTAAAAGCCTGTTGGTGTTGTCTTGTTACGAACATATGGCTTGGTCACAAAGTTAATACAATCATAAAGCCCATAATTAAAATGAAAGGCTCTTGTTTTACACAATTTATTGTATTTACGACAACATTTAGTCTCTGTCCTTCCAATGCAATTTACTTTTTAACACTGCGTAGATCACTATATAGCTTGAGTAACCTCAGGTAATTTATTAATTTAAAACATAAGCATGTAGGCAGGCGTTCTGCGCTCACAAAGTTACAAACATTCATTAAAGCGAGCGTAATTAAGTTTTGCTTAGCCTCACAAGTTGGAATCGTCAGAGTATAGGTGACTGTAGTATTAAGGGACTCATGCGCTCCAATTGTAGCCCCTCTGGCTCACCTTTGCTATCTACCCTTACGCATTGTCAACTGCAAATTTGGTCGTTCAGGGACTAATGAAGTCCCGAGTTAACCCGTGTGTGTTGTTGTTGTTACAACATCGCAGAAAGAAAGCGCCTCACAACGCTATTTTTAATGGGGATAGTCCCTCCATTTAGTAGTTGGTGTTTTGCTCATAGTCAAAGTAAACCTACGTTTTGGACTCACTCTGGGTAGGCATTAATAACGGTACCTCTTTTCTTTATGGTAAGATGCCTGACCACATTTTAGCGCTAGTTCACGCCCCAGTATGGTGCGAGTTCCTGAAAAAGAGATGTCAGGTTGTGTATATATATTAAGTGATCCATTCATTCATGCCAACCTAAAGTATCTATCAGCAATTTAAGGATTTATAGAACAGGATGTGGTTTGTTGCCACAAAAGCAGTGTCGTCAGTGCATAAAGCAAATTCAGGGGAAATGATAACTTCTTGCAGATCTTTTTGATCGGTGGAAAGACACAGGAATCGAAGAAACGAAAGCCAAGTAGGCTGTTATCTGAGCCATTATGATACTCCTGGGACAGTTTTGTTTGAGTTTGTGAGGGTCCTTCAAACCAAAAAGAAAGTGAATTTGTGCTCTCGCTAAAGGCCACCTGGGTAAATGTGACATCCTGCAGTAGAATTATCTGCAAGAAGCTTGAGGCAGCCGATTAGACTTCAGTCTCATTTCCACAAAATGTAACGTTGCTGCGATAACGAGTGGTCATAGTTCACAAGACATTTAAGGAGTTTACTTTCAGGATGTATATATATTTATATAGAAGGGCATTCAAATAAGTCACAATAGAGATTGCATGTCTGGACTTAATTGTATCTAAGATAAGATAACTGGTTACGACAAATTATGACTGTTGGAGACATCAGAAAGGACGGGCGAGGGAAATGTAGCTTACCTAACATGAGTGTACGTCAAAAAAGAAACCAGCCCAAATCTGTTTGTGCCTCACATGAAGATAGATGCATCCTATAGGCTCAGCCTAATCCAACGCCTATAAACACCTGGCTTCTGTTTATAAAAAATAAAATACTGAGCGGTCCTCCGACCTTTAGTAACTCCCATGACAGCTTCTAAGGAATGTGACTCATCTACACACTCTCAGAGTAGACCATAGCGCAAGGTTGGAAACCATATGAGGGTTAATAACAACATTGATCCATGATTGAGCATGAAGTGAACAGTTGTGCTGGTCCTGTAACCTTCTCTTTGTGGTCCTACTTTTTGGGTTAATTGGTGCTGTGTGTGTTAGTGGTTACTCACAGCTTTTTGCGTGAATAGTTGGTGCCCAGTGGCTGTTCTGTTTGCGGGGTTGTGTCAAAAAAGTTTTCTCCTCTCACTCCCGCGAGGGCCAGGGTAACAGGATATGAGTGTTGGGAGTGCAGGCTCACCAGAGCCATCGCTCGCCTCGACCACGGCTGGGCACATAACCTGGGGAATAAAGAGGCTTTTGTGGAGGTATATACACACCATGACAAACTCCTATCCTTCACTACCCTCAGGTCTGGAGATGCATCGAAACGAAATCCCAGACATTTAGCTGGCCCCGAAAGAAATGATTGGAGATTGAATGTGTACCAGTTTAAGATCTGTCTCCAGCTTCCCCTCCTGGGAGTCTGTCCCATCTTTCCACCTCCTGCCCCCTGGGGACGAACAGGGGCTTTTTTGGCAGTTACATTTCATAAGTTTCATATGCCAGTGGTATCTATAGTTTTCTTTGAAATCCCAGGGCCCAAAATTCTTGGATTTCCCCTTTTTTTCGTTGTAACTCTCTCTGTGTGTAACGGCTGTTTCTGCACCTCACTGTCATTCCAGGTAGTGGATGTCTTCGTTTCAAAGTTTTCAAACAAGAAATGTGTTTTCATGTAAACCAAAGGTTATTGCTTCATCGTGTAGGTACAGTCAGTATTTACTTAACCTGCTGCTGTCCACACACACACACACACACACACACACAGGCCTGTAACCTGAGTGAGCGTGCATACCTCGTGTTAACTTCCTATTCAAATGCCTCCCTTAAAAGATGTTTGCCTATTCTGTGATTTTTGTCTGTTAGCCCTGCGGGATTGATATTGTACTTTTTGACTGCAAGCACTGACACGTTCACAGGCTAGTCCAATTGCCCTGAGTATCTCTATGATGAATTATAAAGCATGAGTAAGGCTTCAGCGAGGCACCCACTTAAGTCAAACTAAAGGAAGCATCTCTTATGTTAAGGAGTGTGTCAGACTGTGTTAAGAGTCTCTGCTGGGTTACTGTCCCCCGGGCAGCCAGAATAGCAGCAGTAGCTACGTACTACGGCCTTCATTTAGACACCGTGTCTGTCTTTGGTCTGGGCTCAATCTAAACCACCGACGGACCGCTGACATGAAGAAGGGGGGGGCACTGTCATCTCTAAATGTGTGTGTGTGTGTGTGTGTGTGGGGGGGGGGGGGGGGGGGGGGGGGGGGGGGGGGGGGCGCGGCGCGGCGCGGCACTGTTATCTCGAAATGGGGGGGGGGGGGGCACTGTTATCTCTAAATGGGTGTGGGGGGCACTGTCACATGTTGCTCACAAGAGAGACACACAGACCCAAGCTAACACAGCCAGAGCCCTCTAGAGTGAGGTTTAGGTGATAGTTGCATTCCCTTTTTAAACGTGTGTTTCCCCCACTGTCCTCTGAACGGCCTCTCCACCTTCTCCCTCTCCTTCTCTTTGTATTATCTCCTTGTTTTAGACTGTGTGTGAGTACACTATGGCGATAGGATTGTTCCCATGGAGACTCCTGGCCTGTGTAAATATTTGTTGTTGAGGTCACTCCCCAGGCTTCGTGCGTCGGGAGCTATTTGTGGTGCTCTCTGTCTTCACTATACTAGTCACAGCTACCCCGCCCCCACCGCCAGGTTTCCATACAAACTTGGTCCTACTTCTGTTTTGTGAATAATGCGATCGACTGTAAACCTAATCATCTGTTATTGCGAAGTGTTGGTGTTTGTGTGTGTGTGTGTGTGTGTGTCTATCTGTCGGCGTTGAGTAACAAATGAAGGCTCGTCAGTTATAAGGCTATCTTCACACACCGTTGAGTTTGCCAGCTGCTCTGTCAGTTGACCCCAAACCGTGTTAATGATTCATCATGCTCAGCCATGTGTTGAGCTAGCTCTCTGCCCCATCCAGGCCCCTCCAGTCAAACCCTGAGCCACGGGCGGGTGCTGCTCCCAGGCTGCTCCCCCCGCCGCCCTTCCCTCTGAAAGAAACCGGTCCTCTGTTAGCGATAACGTGTCTGACTGGCTGGAGCGAGACTCAAACATGTGTTTTCTTGGGTTGTGGTTTCCCCCGAAGCCTGTCGTCACACATAGGTGGTGCCGACACCTAGACCTATACTTCCACGATATCCGATCAAATGTCTTGGTATGGCACATTCCACACACGCTGGCGTGTGTGTGTGTGTGTGTGTGTGTGTGTGTGTGTGTGTGTGTGTGTGTGTGTGTGTGTGTGTGTGTGTGTGTGAGAGTGTGAGAGTGTGAGAGTGTGAGAGACGGGGTTTGTTTTTTTTTGTTTGCTGGTGCTCTGGGGAGGTGTTCACACTCTGTCTCTGCCCACAGGTCTACTGCCATCACACCCCTCCCCCTCCCTGGCTTCCCATTGGCTGCCCAGAGCTCAGCATGGGGTAAGGGGCTGGGTGCACATCCAGAAGGCTTGAACTGAGGCCCCCCCTCACCTGCCCAGGTAACGGCGATGCTGATCACTCGCATGCACAAAGGACAGGATGAATGCCAACTGTGAACGCACACACACACACACACACACACACACACACACACTAATACCTGCATATGAACTGCCATTGTTATCTTCAGTCTGATTAGCCACACAGGAGAAATGGTTACCTCCAACAACCTTTAACCAGGTAAACCACAGGCCCTCTGGGTTAAACCTCTACCAGTATCTTACCACTGGATCCCACCATCTGTCTGCAGTCCAAGGTCGTCTCCCTCCATCCTCTCCGTGGCAGATCATCGATGTGATATAGTACAGGAAGACGGGGGCCATTTTGCTGCTGAGCTCATGACCTTGTTAAAAAGCAAGGCTTTTCGAATTGTAGTTTGCATTGTTTGTGCAAAACCCATGCAACTTATTTAATGCAAATGGGAAGCTATACATGCAGGCGTTGTGGTGGATCCTGTTTACACATATGCAAGTCAATGTTGCAGCTTTGATTGTTTTGTCGAGTGAGTATGCCGTCAACGATGGTATGAATAGGAGCGGGAAACACAGGAAAAAGTCAACACGCTGTGCGTTACCTGGAATGAATGAACACCTGCCCTCCTTACCCAGAAGCCTGCTTGCTTTTGTGTCGGGAGGCGTAATCACCTGTGAGACTACAGGGAAGACTCGCACGCACACTCACAAGCACCAACAGGCACGGCCAGAGAGATTCCTATCACCCCCTTCCATAGATCAATGCCATATCATTTTATTAGGATTATATAATGCATTATCAAAGCTTGTTTGTGTCATGGGTTTATGGCCTGATCATTTACTCGCTTGGCAACTCGGACAATAAAACAATAAAACAATGATCAAACGACAGAAACAGAACGATCCGGGGGGAGGAGGAGGAGGAGGAGGAGGAGGAGGAGGAGGAGGAGGAGGAGGAGGAGGAGGAGGAGGAGGAGGAGGAGGAGGAGGAGGAGGAGGTGTGGTGGTGGTGGTGGTGTTTGTGTGAGGAGAGACGCTGGATGCTCCTGGGTATTTGAGCAGTAGTGTTGATAGGAAGCTGAGCAGCTGAAGCTCTGTAGGCCTACTGATTGAAGTGGGGGGGGGGGGGGGCAACGTTGTGATGGCAACACGGACAACAAAGGAAATGAGCCGTTGATGAATATACGCTTGCATAGGAAGGATTGGACGATGAGGGACAGGGACGTAGAGGGGGGAGGACGTAGGCTGGAGCTGTCTTTCTGCTCCTCCGGCCTCATGGAACAAACGGCTGACTCACTGTTCTCTGCAAAGCAAGAGGCTTTCCACCACAGCTTTTATGAGACGCCATCTTCCTTTTAGCGTTGTTGTCAGAAACTCCATATAGACACGTTTCTGGTTGTCAGTGCACACAACATTAAACCTTAGTCTTTGAGAGGTCTCATCCGTTTCAGTGGTCCACGTTTTGGGGTCTACCTGCTCTGCTCTGTAGCAGGCCCTCAGAGAGAACACTTCCACACAACTAAGAGTGGCTGGTCCGCTTGATAAGCTAGCCTGCTGTGCTACTAGCATGGGTGCAGACACTGTAGCTAACCATCTAACCAGGGCTGCAGGATTATATGGACACAGGCTCAGCAAATGCATTGGCTTTACGTTTATGAACATCGTTATGAAAGAAACGTAACTCCTACCGACGCTGGGACCTCAGAAGATCAAAGGGCAGGGGGGGGGGGGGGGTTGATAGAGGAGACTCCAGTGAGCCAGGAGAAACCTGAGGCAGCCTGAGCCACATGTTCTGAAAGACAGTATTGTTCTCTAGGTTTGCCTGCTTGCGTCTCCTGATTTTCTTCAAGATGGCAACTGGGGGCCTTCACGAGGGGCCAGGTTGAAGTTTGCAGCGGGCCCTTCCCTACAGAGTTCCTCTGGCCTGTGTACTGGAAATGCCCTTTCACACCATATCGTTTTCATTTACAACCTTCTATTACTTACCATAAAAGTCAGTGCAGGTATGAAATGTGGCATTAGTTACACCAGTCAGTTAATTCCCTGCTGCTTATGCCAGAAACCTTTGGAAGTAGGTAAACAAAGAGTGGGATTCTTTTACGAGGCTGGAGCTGTTCTGGCTTTGACTGAGATTGACGACACACATTTTTGGAAGTTGCATTTGTTGATGGTAGGCTTTTCAACTAACTCCACCTGTTAAGCACCACGAATGGAATGTAGTGTGTTGGGCCACCCCATCTCTCTCTCTCTCTCTCTCTCTCTCTCTCTCTCTCTCTCTCTCTCTCTCTCTCTCTCTCTCTCTCTCACTCACTCACTCACTCACTCACTCACTCACTCACTCACTCACTCACTCACTCACTCACTCACTCACTCACTCACTCACTCACTCACTCACTCACTCACTCACTCACTCACTCACACACACACACACACACCCCAATCCCCCTTCCTCAACGTCTCATGGAAATAAGTCACCATGCCGTTTTGCAACAGGCTGAGCAAGTAAAGGTTCATTTCAGTTGATGATTACAAGATTATGATCCCTGTCACTTAAGCTAAGCTCAATTTGAATACATTCTGGCCTATGCCCAACTCCAGGACTGTAAATGTGGGCTATAGGGGAAAGTGTATAATTTCTGTATTTGGACAATAGTGTCTTTATGTGTTTCCTATCCATACAGCGTGTCTGTAGCCATAAGCACTGTGGTTGCACCCCTTGCTCTTTCTCCCCAGCTGACCAGCCTAGTGCCTGGCCCTGAGGCAGGCTTCCACAATAGATCTCTGAAGTCCCCTACCGTGGGCACTTTCCAGTGTATCCTGGTTGTTGTGTATCCTGGTTGTTCTGGCAGTTTGTCTAATTCTTTATCTTGGATACAGTAATCGGTATCATGAGGTCTTCAGAATAGGAAGCGGATGACTGGGGAAAACAACATTGGATTTGACAACACAACACAGCCTGTAGGCCTATAGAGGCACTTTAATGTGCTTCTTATGTTTTCCCTTTTAAATGTATCGGACGTTTTGGAAACGTCCAACTTACAAGGGGGGTGCGGGTTCTATTATGCAGTATGAAATATCATAACACAACCGCTTACTTGCTTGTATGTTTAATGCCTCTTTAATTAAATCTTAGATAGCAGAGCATAACTGTAAACGGTCACATGACGTGTGTGTGTGTGTGTGTGTGTGTGTGTGTGTGTGTGTGTGTGTGTGTGTGT
Source organism: Aplochiton taeniatus (assembly GCA_017639675.1). Taxonomy (NCBI): domain Eukaryota; kingdom Metazoa; phylum Chordata; class Actinopteri; order Galaxiiformes; family Galaxiidae; genus Aplochiton; species Aplochiton taeniatus. The sequence goes on from CM030184.1 coordinate 849,967, forward strand.
GTGTGTGTGTGTGTGTGTGTGTGTGTGTGTGTGTGTGTGTGTGCGCGCGCGCGCGTGCGTGCGCGTGCCTGCGCGTGCCTATAGGTGGTGAGCAGTGGAGGAGAGCTTCATGGCTGTGCTACGGAGAAAGCTGAAGATCCTGGTGACGGTGATGATGGTCAACCTCTTCATCTTCATCCTCGTCACTCGCAATGCCGGCCAGGACAAAAGCGGGAACCACAAGGCTGTCATCCCCAGCAAGCCTTTCTGGTCTAAGCTGGAACCCCACGCGGCATTTTGGAATCGGCAGCAGCAGAAGCTGGATCTCCAAGGCAACCCCATCCTGACGTCCAACATGAGCGCCGGAGAAATGCCCGACTGGCTGAATGACACCGATGCGAACCCTGACCCCTGTCAGCCGGACCGCAGGGTCACCACTCGGATCAAAGACTACAACTCCCTGCCATCTCGCTTCAAAGACTTCCTGCTGTACATGCGCTGCCGCTCCTACCCCCTGGTGGTGAACCAGGCTCACGTCTGTAAGGAGCCCCCCTTCCTGCTGCTGGCTGTCAAGTCCCTGGCGCCGCACTTCGATCGCCGCCAGGCGATTCGCCAGTCCTGGGGGCGTGCCGGCGTGCTGGCCAATCGGTCGGTGGCCACTGTCTTCCTGCTGGGCAACGCCACGTCGGAGGACCACCACCCGGACCTGTCGGCCATGCTCACCTACGAGAGCACCCAGCACAGCGACATTGTCCAGTGGGACTACCGGGACTCCTTTTTCAACCTGACCGTCAAGGAGGTGCTGTTCCTGGAGTGGATCCAGAGCGACTGCCCCGGGGCCCGGTTCATCTTCAAGGGAGATGACGACGTGTTCGTCAACACCTTCCGCATCCTGGACTTCCTGGGGGGCCTGACGGGGGCCAAGGCCCGTGACCTGTTTGTGGGGGACGTGATCACCAACGCGGGGCCACACCGCGACAAGAAGGTGAAGTACTTCATCCCCGAAAGCATTTACGTGGGGGCGTACCCGCCCTATGCCGGGGGTGGGGGCTACCTGTACTCTGGGGACCTGGCGGCGCGGCTGCACAATGTCTCGCAGGGCGTGGCGCTCTACCCCATCGACGACGTCTACACCGGCATGTGCCTTAGGAAGCTGGGCCTGGCCCCGGAGAAGCACAAGGGCTTCCGGACTTTTGACATTGAAGAGAAGTACCGGCACAACCCCTGTGCCTACAAGAGCCTGATGCTAGTGCACCCCAGGACTCCACAGGAGATGATCCAGATCTGGGGCTGGCTCAGTGACCCGGACCTGAGCTGTCAGTGAATGCCCGGAGGCGGCCATTTTTTCCTAGCGATGTCAGGTGTTGCCCTCTAGCGGGGTCTCTGCTTTTTCTGAGGGGCTGGTGGGATGATGCTGTTTTATTTTGGGGTGGAAGGTGGCTTTTTACTTTGGCAGCTTTGTGTTGTGCATGTGGTCTCCTTGTCTTTTGATGTGGCTCTATGGATGTAAGCCCTCTTAAAAAGAGGGCACAGTGGATTTACAATGAGAGCGTTGATTGTGTGGCTTTTAAAAATCGCAGATTGAGTATTTTGACTTGACGTCCCGCTTCCACAGATCATCTGTATGTGCACATATTTATATTGTAACTATTTATTCTTTCTTTATGATCCTTTAACACTGTGTCCATTCCCTGCGGGGGGGCTTTCAATGCTGTATTATGGGGAGCTGGAGACTGACTAAATGGTTGCTACAGGCTGGGGCCATGCGCTGTTCCTGTTCCCGACCAACCTCTCTGAGACGGTCACTCACCTCCCCTCTCTCTCTCTCTCAACTCTACCTCTCCCCCCTCCTTGAAGGAAAGGATTGGTAAGCCAAATACTTTTTGAAACAGTCATTCCAAAGTTTCTCCAACGTGGGAGGACTGGGTATGTGCTGTTAGTGCACACCGCAGAGGGGAGGAAAGGGAACAAGACTCTTAGGGTGCTCAGCAGGTCTGAGCTGGAGGAAAGGAATACCAATGCTGTACACTGTGCTTAATGTAACGTGTGCCTTACCTAACCACATAGATAGAGATTGCTGGGAAATGCATATGCACAAGATTATTTTAATAGCCAAGCATTGCTGGCTTGCTGTAATGTAAGATGTAAGATGCCGCATGAATGCTTGAATCCATTTTAAAGTTTTGTTGTTGTTGTTGTTGTTGTTGTTGTTGTTGGTGAGGCTTATCTCTCCGTTTTTTGACCTGGGAAATCCTCGTGGTGATTCAGAGACAGCGTGTGTTACTTTGGTTGATTGGAATGGTTCCTCATCAGTTTCTCTCCGCGGCCCTTCACTCAGCTCCATGGAAGGTTTGTTTTGGATACAACCTTGACTTATGTCATTGTAATCAAGGCAGAGAGAGGAAGGAAGATATTTGGAACCTTTACTTGTGCCTTTTACACTTCCAGGGATCAAGAAAAGAAAGTAGGGGGAGGACAGGAATGGCACCTTTGGAATGCTTTGTTAGAGCGCCACCTGCTGGACAGGTGTGTTCAATTGACAGTTTTAGACAGACACCTAAGCTATTCCTTCCTGGCTATACTGGCCTAAAGGCCTGGTCTGATATCTAGACCAAGGCATTCATCTTTCCAATCCCTGTTTTTTATCCCAAACCAACACTATTGCTCCATCCCCTCACTTACTGTGCGAGGTGTGTTTTAAGTTTTGAGCAGTATTATAAGGAGACTAAGGACAGGTAGCACGTGAGATAGTTTAATATTATTCAAGCCGTCAACACTACCAAGCAGCGTATAGATGATGCACCTCTTTAGAACGAAAAAACTTGAGCTCACCATAGTAACCTGCTGACCATTTCATGTCCACCGAATGCTCTTTGGCCTTTGACTCATTCATTCCAGGTCAAAGGTGAGAGCAATCCGTTCTCAGCCTACTGAACCCAGCATGCTGCCATGTTTACACCTGTAAATACATCCTTGTTATATTTCAATGATCATTTCCTCTTCAGCAGGTATTATCTCCGTTCCATATGGCCTATGAACGCATAATATGTATTTATTCAATTCATAACACCTTGCTGTTCAGTCTATTTAATTCCTATGCTCTAACTACACTTTGGCCTGTCAATCACGGACCTCTCCCTCTTGTTCCATTTGCTTTCAAACAATGATCAGGCCTAATTGTAATTATATGAATATAGTAGAATATTATATATGTATTGCAACTTCTAGTCTTGGTATAATCTGCTGGACCAAAGTGTCAGGATGGATGGCGCCGTGTCATATTGGGAACGTCTGTTGCCACTGGCGATGTTGGAGGGTTGGGAGTGATATGCAGATCAGGCATTCCTCACCCCACGGCCATTTTTTTTTTACACATTTTTACTGGACTACTCCAGGCTGAGTTAGAGTTGAATAGGATGTCACACCTTTGTTATCAACATTGAGAAAAGCATATTCGTGTTATTTGCCAAAAGCAACTGGCTTGATTTATCGGAGTTAAATGGGTCTGACAGTGATTCTCCTGACATCCACTGAGTGTTATATCGTGCACATTCTACACCTAATGAAGTCGTAGCCACCTGTATGCAGGTTTTGGACACTTGATGCACTAGCACACCATTCCATACCACAATGATCACATACCACAATCTAACACAATGATCACATACCACAATGTGCCTGATGCTTGTTGCTACTTGTTGTAAAACAGGTGTTGTCCAGTTGATTTCATTGTACTGTACAATATTACCAAACTGTCACGTGATTTGTTTTCTATGACTGAAAAATATTTCAATAAAGTATATTTTGCTGTTTTTGTAAATTCTGTTTCATATTTTAATTTGATGGTCTAATTGAGTGCCTTGGCCATGCAGTTCTATTTTCTTCCAGCAGAGAGCATCATTGCTGTCCAAATACAACAGTCCACAAGGACAGTGACTGCTTTCTATTTATACTACACACAAACCACATAGAAATATTAGCATTTAAAACTATTTCAACTGAGAGGGTAAGGCTAAGCCCTGGATGGCTGCATTAATCAACAGAAAACCGGTCGATCCAAACTTCTCTACAGAGCTGTTTGTTAGAGGGCTGTGCTTCATGAAACACACACACACACACACACACACACAAACCATCCACGATTGCTCTCTTGGCCACTTACCTTTAATCTCAGAGGAGCATTAGTAAGATGGATAGTGGTAACCTTGACTACCAAATCTCAAAGGATCACAGAGATGATTATCTTTAAGCCAGGGTGTGGAGGCCTTTAAGATGTGTTCAGTGTCTAATTTATTATCATTATTTCTAATCTATTTACCAGCAGTTACAAAATGAACAGGTCCAAATACAGAAGAAAAAAATGAAGACCATCAAGGTATCTGTGTTACTTGTACGTCCCTAATATCACCATGTCTGCAGAGCGAGTCGCTCTGGAAAGGGTCCATGTTTTCTTTCTACAGCCAAGACACGTAAGAAGATCCCCTAACCCTAACCCTAACCCTACAGCCAAGACACGTAAGAAGATCCCCTAACCCTAACCCTAACCCTACAGCCAAGACACGTAAGAAGATCCCCTAACCCTAACCCTCACCCTCACCCTAACCCTACAGCCGAGACACGTAAGAAGATCCCCTAACCCTAACCCTCACCCTCACCCTAACCCTAACCCTACAGCCAAGACACGTAAGAAGATCCCCTAACCCTAACCCTAACCCTAACCCTACAGCCAAGACACGTAAGCAGATCCCCTAACGCTAACCCTACAGCCAAGACACGTAAGAAGATCCCCTAACCCTAACCCTAACCCTACAGCCAAGACACGTAAGAAGATCCCCTAACCCTAACCCTAACCCTACAGCCAAGACATGTAAGAAGATCACTTATTGGGGCCTCTGCGTTTGCTTTCACTGGTCGTGGTGTTTTCCAGTTTGAGGTTCCAAATACCAAAGATTCCTTGGTACTCCAGCCCCTCAAATCATCCTGTGGCTAAGGAGCTTGTTTCTGCTTTGGATTGAAGCATTTCTCTTTTCATTTAAACCCTGGCTTGGAAATGGGGTTGGAAATCAGGATGATTTTGGAGAGCAGAATCGTCCGCCGTTCCAAAGGGAACAGTGTGTCCCTTAGCATGGGGAACCAGAGGCAGGTCACACTCTCCACTTTCTCCTAATGCCTTTTCCAACAACACATTAGTCAGAATATTTCCTTTTGCACCGTAGTAAAGCAAGAGATGCTTTCATGGCATTGTTCTAGTTACTTTGTCATGGACTCTGTAGATCCTTGTCTTCCCCTGTTTATAGCCCCCCCCCCCCCCCCCCCCCCCACACACACACACACACACACAAAAATCCACTCCCCCACCCTTTGCCTGTGAGCTACACCTTTGAAATGATCTTATTTGTTAGGCAGACAAATACACTGTGTGTGTGTTTGTGTTGCATGTGCATATACCTAGCGATAACTGGATGAGATCATGACTATAAGAGAGTACACTTATTTACCACACATGATCATTTGCTCCTGATTCAGAATGACAGCATGGGGACATTAATGATATGCACATGCTATTATCTTCCCAGTAACTCAATGAAGGATTTACAATGGAGTTGGTTTTTCTCAACAATCAATCAAGTAGACAAGTCTCATCAGAATAGGCCAGCACAAACCACTAGTTGTCACTTTGATACTGTCATCTTCACATCAAATCACTGTAGTTTGAATAACAGCGTTAACATTGTTTTAGACTGAGAGCTGCCATCTCAGCTGGCATTGAGTGACAAAAGTATTGATCAGTTTTAAAAGAACAAAGCCTATCAGAGCTCTGATATCAAAAGAGTGATGGCAGGTAAAGAAAGCATAACAATGATTCATCTAGGCTCTCATACATTGAGGGTCTTGTGTCGGTCTCATACCAGGGGATTTACAAAGGACAGAGAGAGAACAAGAGAGACAGTCTCTCTCTTTCTCTGTCCCCCTGTGTAATTCACAGTCATACACAGTCGGCCTTTCAATTTTAAACACACACACACACACACACACACACACACTGGTGAAGAGCTTTATACTCCAGGCTTGTTCAGAGTCCCATGAGGAAAGGGAGTAGGTCATCCATCATGAAGGGAATGTAATCTCCCTTGGGTTGAAGTATGAGCCATATCTCATCCCCAGACACACATATTTAATGAAGTATACATATATCTGAAAAAAATGTATAATAAATGCTGGTAGAAGTCGGGAGATGACCTGAAAATACCAAGAAACGTCTTCAGAGCAAAACTAAATAGTGTAAGTCAAGCTGCACCATGATCCGTGTAGAATGCTATGGGTTATACATTCTAGCCACATCATTAAGTGGTGAGATGAAAGCCAAGCTCCTCACACGTTAGATACGCCGAGTAAAACGTTCTTTATGAGGTGAAGGAAGGAGACACGGCATTCAAGCCTCTGCCTCTCTCTAACTCCTGGCCCTGCCGTCCTCTGACAACCAGAGCCCTTGGAATGCTGCTATGTGGCAAAGCGGAGGAAACACTCAGTCACTGGGAATGTGGATCCAGTGGGTCGGTAGTGGGAGGGACTTATTGGGAGTGAGTCACTTTCCAAGATGGTGAGGAAACTTGCCAATGTCAAAAAGCACCATGTTTATGAATGTGAAAAATCAATGGTATGGATGTATGATTATAAATGATTTTCTTCAATATAAACACAACAATTTATACACATCTTGTCAATGATATAAGCCACTATCACTCATTTTAAAAACAGTACTGGCAAGAACAGGGTTATGACTTCTTTGTTTTTCAAGCGGGGCTGTTCAAAAACCATTCTTTATGGAGAGAGTCAACAGAAATCAGGTCCAAAGGAACAACAAATCGATAAGTTAGATTGGTGCACCTGAGTAAGGGCACATACCTGCTGCTTCCAACATGGCCCAGGTTCATGCCCGCAGACATTTCACCGTGGCCCAGAGAGCATGGCTTTGTGGTGTTAAAGCAAACATCCAGTGGGCCTGGAGAGAGAGAGGCCAGCAGAGTGTGCTGCATGGAGGAGACAGATAGAAACATGATGGATGGCCCGTCCTCCTCCCAATTAAAACAGAGCTAGTCTCCAGCATGTGTTCTGGAAGCGGATTTATGAGCCAGGTCCCTGTACCGGACAAAGGTTAGCGATAAATGGAAGGAGAAAGGTGTGAGGGCAGTGGACAATAACCGCTGAGTTGTGTGTGTGTGTGTGTGTGTGTGTGTGCGCATAAGAGGACCCCAGGTAAAGGAGCTCATTATCATCAAAAGGAAAAACACCAACTAGATTACCAAACCGTTCTGACTTCATTGCTGCTTTAAAATATTGACATTCCATAATGCTTATAAGCCCTGAACCCCGGAGGAGCAATCCTTATATGACGGTATCAAACTTATTTGCTCTGGAATATGAGTAATAAAAACATCAGAGATATTCTTTTGTATTATTAATCCTTCTCACAATCTTTGCTTTGGTCATTTTCCTCCAATCCAAACATTTTTCTGTGAACATTTTGATTAATGTTAAGACTGCATTCCATACAAAATGTATAAATCTTGTTTCTTTACACTAAGCAGCCTGACTCCCACTTTCCACCTTGGTCCTGTCACTAAATACTTCATATCTAATTACTCCTCCTCTCTCTGCATCCTTTCTCAACTCCTCCTCTCACTCTTTGGTTCTAAGTCCTCCTCCTTCTCCTTTTCATACCTTCTGTTCTTTCCAATACTTGACTGTAATTCTACTTCACCATTCCTACTTTCTGATCGTTTCACCTCCCATTCTCTACCTCTGTTCTTCCTCTACCTCTCCTCTGTTCTTCCTCTACCTCTCCTCTGTTCTTCCTCTACCTCTCCTCTGTTCTTCCTCTACCTCTCCTCTGTTCTTCCTCTACCTCTCTTCTACCTCTCCTCTCTTCTTCCTTTACCCCTCCTCTCTTCTTCGTCTATTCTTTCCGTGTGGCCTTGTCTCCTTCGCCTCTCATCTTCCTCCCCTCCTCCTTCCATCCATCTCATCTTCCTCCCCTCCTCCTTCCATCCATCTCATCTTCCTCCCCTCCTCCTTCCATCCATCTCATCCTTTCTTCCTCCCCTCCTCCTTCCATTCATCTCATCCTTTCTTCCTCCCCTCCTCCTTCCATCCATCTCCTCCTCCCACCTCCTTCCATCCATCAGTATCCTTCCTCCCCCCCTCCTTCCATCCATCTCCTCCTCCCCCCTCCTTCCATCCATCTCCTCCTCCCCCCTCCTTCCATCCATCAGTATCCTTTCTTCCCCCCTCCTTCCATCCATCTCCTCCTCCCCCCTCTTGTAGCCGTGACTCTCACATCACAAGGCTGTCCGCTGGGGAACCACTGAACACTCTGGATCTTAGGCCGATTGGCCCACTTAATCCCTGTGTCCAACCCATGTGAGAGGGCCAGCCACATCTACAGAGCAGAGTTTTCACAGCCACGGTGATAAGATGCTGTTTTTATAGCAGGCGTCTCTCTTCAAAGCCTTCACACCGGATTCCACACACGGTAGCCAGGGGTCAAGGAGAGTTCACGGATATAGACTTTGGTTTGGAGAAAGAACCTAACCGTGACATATAACATACATGTATCCGTGAATGACCAAAGTTTTGACTCTTTACCTATATACTTTACGTGACAACATTGCTAACCCACAAAATGTCCTTAGCATGAACTAGCTTCACGTTTAAGGAGAGCGCTCCTTGGTTAACAGAGCGATGGGTTACTGGTGTTTGTGAGCTTTTTGTGTCATGCATCCTGGTGACGATGGTCAGCCACAGCGCCTCCAAGACATGCATTCTCCAGAGTGAAGACTCACTAACTCACACCCAAGGAGCGTTTGCAGGGCTTTGGTCTTGTTTCTCACACTCTGGCTCACTCTGGCTCACTCTGGCTCAATCATGTAATCCTACACCGTGTAAAAGTAGGAGCTGTATTGATGGCAGGGATGGTCAGAGTTCACAAAGTAACACTTCCCACAAGCCCCTCCTAACTTCACAACAGATTCCATTGAATCATCTTAACTATAACACCGATTATAGTTAACCCTTCGTTGGGCGAGGGCAAGATTAGAATGCCTCCAGTATTAGGTATGGAACCCTTAGCACTCACTGTTCCTAAAGCCTCCTTCCAAACTATCTATACTGAAGATATCAAACTACTGTCTGATCACAATGCATCTAAACAATTATCCCTCCCTATCAAGACCCAAAGGGTCCAAACCTTCTCTGTCAACCAGACCTCACATAGAGAGACACTGTGGTAGACATGGTTAAGCTACATGATCACATTGTGTGAGGTTAGAGCTTTCAGCGGACAAAAGCAGTGGGGAGGAGGAGGGAGCGGGGGCCTCGACCACTACCCCAGGAGATCCCCATGTTATTACACCTGCAAGCAATGAGGGGAGCTGGGAGGAGCTACTCTGCAGAACAGCAGACAGAGATATCAGGCCTCTCTGCAGAACAGCAGACAGAGATATCAGGCCTCTCTGCAGAACAGCAGACAGAGACATCAGGCCTCTCTGCAGAACAGCAGACAGAGACATCAGGCCTCTCTGCAGAACAGCAGACAGAGACATCAGGCCTCTCTGCAGAACAGCAGACAGAGATATCAGGCCTCTCTGCAGAACAGCAGACAGAGATATCAGGCCTCTCTGCAGAACAGCAGACAGAGATATCAGGCCTCTCTGCAGAACAGCAGACAGAGATATCAGGCCTCTCTGCAGAACAGCAGACAGAGACATCAGGCCTCTCTGCAGAACAGCAGACAGAGACATCAGGCCTCTCTGCAGAACAGCAGACAGAGACATCAGGCCTCTCTGCAGAACAGCAGACAGAGATATCAGGCCTCTGCAGAACAGCAGACAGAGATATCAGGCCTCTCTGCAGAACAGCAGACAGAGATATCAGGCCTCTAACCCTGCCAGTTAATGTTTTCCATTAGCTCTCTCTCTCTCTCTCTCTCTCTCTCTCTCTCTCTCTCTCTCTCTCTCTCTCTCTCTCTCTCTCTCTCTCTCTCTCTCTCTCTCTCTCTCTCTCTCTCTCTCTCTCACCTTTGAGCTTTTCCCGTCTTTCTTTAACGCGCGCTTTAAATTCCCACTTTCTCTTATCCCAGCACTTCTTCCACCTCCTTGCTTAGCTTTGTACTCTCTCCCTAACAAAGAAGGTTGTTTACTTCCATCCTCCATCTCTTCCCTTCTCTCACTCACTTGTAGCCATCACTCAAAGTCAATGTCGAAACCCTGCCAAGACAAGTCAATCTCCCAGACCTCTCTCTTTCACCCAATCTGTTTGGTCAGGGAAGAAGAAAAACTCCTCATAATAAACTCCAGAGCGCATCAATTATGCCCTCTCTACCTCAGCTCCCTTCAAGAGCCTCTTTGTGTGCCAATCTGAACGTGGGAGATGGAAGGGGGAGCCAGGGCTTCACGATGGTCAGCCACTATGCAGAGATCCTAGAGATTGTAGTATGGGCTGATTCAGCACGCGGCCTCACTGAATAGTGATGAAGGCATTCAAAGGCATAGCTTGGTCCTAATGTTTGATGATTTAGTTGTATGATATTGTGTTTGGACAGGGCTTTTACATATTGTTCAATCGACTATTTTAACTTATTTTCCACCTTGTAGTGGATATAAATAGGCTAGTACAAGGAACATCCTTACTTATATTCACGTGTGCTAATGTAGGATTCATAGGAATTCTGTCAGGTGAAGAATTATTTTTTTATGATATTGACTTATTGAATACAGTCCTATGATTATATTTGACAGACCAAACTTCAAACTGCATCACCAAATGAGCCCTGTCCATTATTTAGTGAAGGGCCTCCTGACCCCCTGAGACCTAACCTCAACTGCAGAGAAGACAAGCAAAGTTTTCACGATGACAGCAGTCCAGGTACTTTTCTATATTTATGAATAATCCAAATTCACTGTTGTCTACTGGGATTCTGTAGAAAATAGTTATTGCTGTACAGCATGTTTTCTTTGCCTGTGCCCCTGAGCAAACTAAACAAAGCTACATTCAAGTATTTTTCTCTCTTTGAAGACAGTAGACAGTGCCACAAGCCTTACAGTCAGCATTGCCTTATATCTATTTGTAGACAAGACAGTCAATTGAAGCGATTTGTCTCTCTACGAATACATTTTTTCGACAAGCCAGACGGAGAAAGACACCAGATATTAGTTTGATTTATTTTACGTCATGACTACAAACATGAGCATGATAGGGATCCTGTTTCCAGTCTGACACTGTCAAAGTACAAAGTAGCACAAACAGAAGGGACCTTTAATTTTTGTGTTTGTCAAGCGATTTGTCTGTTTATGCTGCACCCATGCACTCCCAGAGGCATCCAGAGAGTGTGCCTCTGATGGTAGCTTTGATGAATACGTTTTTTTTTTCCTACAGACAAAGAACTACATATTTTGGTTAACAGCACAATCACACACACACATTAGTTTCCCAAGCTGTTGCTGCAAGTGATCCTCTTCTACCTCTATAACAGTGAATGAAATGCAATCAAACAAGTGGGGTGTTATGTTTATGTTAGACTATTACAAATGTAATAAATATAATAAATATTATATTATTTATAGGGATTGCCTTTTACTATTGTATGTGCTACATTGAGACAAAGACAACTGCTGTAACCTCCTGCCATTGACCTGGGTGCATTCATGGATTATAACCCCTTATAGCATTTTGATGGGAGGTATTTCTCAAAGTGTCAACCTTTTTGGACCCCTATTCCCTCTTTCTACCAATGGGGGCCCACCAGGTCCCCCTCACAAGCCCCCCTAAAGCAAGCCAGCAGTATAAACATAATCTGGTTTGAGAAATGAGATGTTGATAAAGGAGGGCCATGTACATAAATAAACTCACACAGACGTACACTCACACACACACACACACACACACACACACAAACACACACACACACACACACACACACACACACACACACACACACACACTTACCCTTGAGCACTAGGAGGGAGGACTGTTAGAAGTCACTGTCATATTTCTAAATTATTATCCATGGCTAATATAATAGAATACACTGAGGAATATTGTGTTTTATCAATCCAGGCAAATGTGAATTTCTGTTGTCTGATTAATCTCTAAACGTAGAAAAGGTCCGGGAGCAGTGTCTCAGAAAATAATCTTTTATACTTTACAGAGAAAAGGAAAAACCCAGTAACTTTAGGGACACGAGGGGCAACATTTGTTCCGTTGTTCCGAAACCAAAAAGTAATAGCTCACAGGTAAATCCTTCACTGATTGCCTTCATGAGAACAATTAATGTCCTTTGTTAACTACTGCCTGTGGCCTGTTCAATGCTCTGACGACTTATTTTGGCCACCATGGCTCTAATTAAGGAGTTTATGGAATAGGGGGATGTTTTCTGCAGGACAGCCATGCGAAAACAATGAAAGCGAAGACCTTCCCCATGCTTTCTTTCCCTCATATTCTCCTCCTGGAGTGAGTTTGAGCCCCCCCTCCACCCCCCACACTCAGCCAGGGACTAATTTAGTCCTTTATTCAGGCTATGTGAATGAGAGTCGAGAGCTCTCTCTGGAGAGATGAGTGAGGAAAGTGCCTGGCTATGAAAGAGTCACTATTCATTGCTACAGTCAAACACTGCCTGTGTGTGGCCTTCCTCTTGTTTGCTAATGATTAGCCTATTGTATGTTCATTACAGTCATACTATTGCGAAGGCTTCTTTTAAATATTTGACTGGCAGATGATGTCAGAGTGTGCTGATCAAATTCTAGGAATTTTAGGCCCACATTTACATAATGTTAACCAATACTGAAAATCAAGCTATTTTGAATCTTATGGGACATTTCATTTAGGTACTCTATCCTGTTGGATATTACTTTCATGTAACTCACATTTTTAAAGGGTATAATAAACACATATAATCAGCAGGTAGCACAGCACAGTCAAATCTGCCTAAAGGTTCTCCAGTGATAAGTTCTCAAATATAAATTAATGCAATCTATTCAGAGTTCCGGCAAAGATCTAGGCCAAATTGGTTGTCTGTAGGCTTGAATTAGCACGGGTAATATCTGAGGCCTGCAGCGAGTATTGTAAATCAGTAATTTTCCGTTGCCTCGGCTCATCAATGAGATTCATCAAATTTGTTTTTCACATTGTCGCATTTGCCCAAAACCTGTGAAATCAGCCAAACAAATTCCAATGTTGGACCCATCTTTAAAGCACCTGATCACCAGTCATACCATGATAAACGTTTTTCATGCCTGCCAGTGATGGAAGTGTAACGCACCAACCCTCTGTCACACTGTCACAAATCAGGCTGGCACGGCTTACAGTAAAAGATGCAGTGGGCACAGTCTGTTGATCCCATTTCCATGGAGAGACCAACCGGAGAGGAAGTGGAAAGGAAGAGAGGAACACGATTCTCCCTGCGTTGTCTGGGGTTACAGTCTGAATTCAGCCATGGATATGGCATGTTTGTTTGATGCTGGATTCAGAAAATTACAATGAAAATAAATACACACTGGGGGTCACAAACGAGTACGTTTTCTAATGAGAAGATATACTTGTTAATATGTTTTTCACAGTAAGAAATATGGAGACTGGTTCATATTATACTGGTCCTGTATGATGTTATGGCCGTCAAATTGAGGGCATTTCAAAGAGACATTTCAAAGTCCTATTGATTATCATATCGATAAAAAATATATTAATGAAGCTTGACAGTTAAAGACCATAGATACTTCTATCTTCAAGTTAGCTATATGACATTAGCTGTTGATTGCTGCTTCATCCGCTCCAGCGGTTCAAATTGGCCTTGTATCTGACCGGTTATGCTTTGTTCATAAGCCTTCTCTGGTGGTCTAACGCCCAGAGCCAAAAGCCTCCTCACTGAAGAGTTGCCTTAGATGTTAGACTTATTGTAGTTACCTCTGGAGAGTATCTTGGAGAGTATGCTTGATGTAAGTATGAAAGGGTACTAGAAAGAAAGAGCCTCCACTCACTGCGAATATAAACTGTACCCTCACTGCAGAAACGAGCCAGTCCGTTCCATACTGTGCTTTAAAGTACGGAACACACCCCACCTGCCCCTTATTCCAGACACAGCTCCGACTTGCCCTCATTTCACCTCCTGTTCTGTGGTATGCGTAACACTGGGGCTTTTTGCACCAATACCGACCGAGAGACACTAGGCGCCATTTTTAGTACCAGATCGTTTGTCACATCAAAGCATTCCTGGACACATGGGGCGCCACCCCATGTAATCTCTCTGACAAATACTCAAACCCCGAGCATCGAGCAGCTGATTCTGCAGCCCCCCACTGTCAAATCTGCTCTCATCTAAACCCTATGTTGATCTCCACTGGCAGATAAAAGTGCCCCTATTTGAACCTAGATACAGGTCTGACAAAACCTCAATTACCATCAGTGGTTCAACTAGCCACCTTATCCGCCCCGCCCCCCCCCCCCCCCCCCCCCCCTTTTAACGACACCTATGCAATCACACCACAAAAGGTTAAGATCTTTATTTCTTGTGGGCCGTGGTCTAGGTCTGTCTTAATTTTGTCTGTCTTCATTTCAGAACACGCAAATCTTTTTTTCATACTGCCTTCATTTCTCCTCTTTCTCTCTCCGTGCGTACAAACTCAATACAAGTCTTGCCTGCGGTGCAAGCATGGGGGCGTGAAGTGGACATTGATTTTAGACAGGCAAGGGGGTATTTTTATGTGAAGAGGAACCCCTGCAGTGCAAGGTTAGAGATGAATTCATGTGACACCAATAGGAAATGGGTGCCATCCTCATTAGCCCGGACTACAGGTGATGAGCATGTGCTACTTTATTACAGAGGCAGGCATCACCAAAAACGTCAGTATTCATTTACAGATGTGCTTACTGTGCGCTGTCTATTATTCTGCTCTGTCATGCTTCTGTCATGCCATTTAATGTAACGTTTTTGCTTCTGTTATACTTTGGCAAAAATATCTTTCTGATTACACAACACAAACAGGTGTTGAATGTTTGTATACAGAACGGTTAACCAATTTAATTAAACAAAAATAAACATAACTTGCAATGTGCTATAGACTAAATCTGCAATTTATGTTTATAATCAGCAAAATATGTTTACACTGATTGACCAACCAAGTTAACTTATAAGGAAGCTCACAAAAGTTGTTGAATTCCAAAACCATAGCCTAAACTATTATACACTATATTAAATAAGATGAAAAATAGATACTTGGAGCAACTAACCAAAATGTAGAAAGCCTTATGAATCTGTAAACATTCCATAAATGACACACGGAATGCACCAATTGGAGATCACCAGGGGCGTTGCTTTGGCGCAAGTAACACCACACCAGGCAACCAGACTGTAGGGAAAATGATGGAGGCTGAGACTAGTGTCTACTAGAGTAGATGAAAAGCCTTGTGGAATTTTGCGCCTGGCGTTTGAACATCTACTATAGTTTACCTTTTGTCACAGGCAATCATTGACCAATTGTCTCGGATTTATAGCAGACTCATCGTTGCGCGACTTCGAGCAACCTGGGAGCACCTCGAGACCTGTTTGCTGGCAGGCAACTATTTCCGCTTTTTCCATGTTATGATAGCTAGCTAGGATTGGTAGCCGCATAGCTAACGTTAACTGTAATGCTTCTGGTGCTGCTGAAGCAGTTACGTTAGGTGATAATCGGCTAGCTTCCCATGTAAATTAAGTTCTACGGACGAGGAACCGGACAATATACTTAGCCAATACAGAACGGTCAACTATTGTGTGAATTAAAAGCAGGTCTTTCAAGGTGGGTGACTTTATCAAATTACTTATATTTCGTCTCACAAGTTAGCTAACATTTACGTTGTCACTAACCTTAACCGTTAGCCTACTACATTAGCCTACAAGTCTGATTCAGCCTGGTTCCTGTCTGGGGAACATATCCCACTGTTCCGAGAGTAAGCTATTCCTGGGAAGACTAGACGCACATTTATGTAATGTTCTGTGTTTACAAATTGCTTTCAGTTTGTTGCACGTGTTGTAATGTTTACAGAAAGTAAAGGTTACTCGTACTAAGCAGCTGCTTGTACACTTTAGATAAACTAACCAATGAATATTTACTAACTTTATTACAATGAAACATTGAAGGCTAACGTTAGCGTGAAAGTTATTGACTAGTAGTGGATGCACTCTTTCATTACAACATTTACACCGGCCCAGGCATTACCAGCACAAGTGAGATTTATCCAACCAACGCCATATACCGTTATGTTGGATATACAAAAAATACACCATTGACGTTGGTTAACATGTATTACTTTAATTACTTAACGTTTAACCCTTACTATAACGATTCAATGACTAGTTGTATTTGGCAGCATCTTTCATTTGATTTGTTGACGATTTCATTTCTCTGTCCCATAGGTTTTTTTTTTGTCATACTGGAATATAGAAGACTGGCGAAGGATTTTTTTTCATCAAGTGTATTTAAATTTTTTCCTAACATCATGCATATTTTCAAATTTTTCACTCGAAATTGCAGTGATTCAACAACACTGCATTTGTCTTTGCCGAGATGTTTTGAAAGGCATGCCCGCACGATTGGAAGTGCTACGAAGGTTCTGTTCTCTCTTCATTTGGTGAAATATTAACAATGCGTCAACGTTGGTTGAATAGGTGTGGATACATTTAAAAAAAAAAAAAAAAACATCGACCTCAAGTTTGAATAGATCAAAGGTAGCCCAGACCAAGGACGGGACCGGCAGGTAGCCGTTTAGAAAACTATCCGTTCCAAAAGAAACATGGCCTCTGTTTGGAAAAGGTTGCAACGTGTGGGAAAGCATGCGTCTAAGTTCCAGTTCGTTGCTTCATATCAGGAACTAATGGTGGAATGTACAAAAAAATGGTGAGTTCAGCCTCCTAATTATGTCATTGTCCGATGAAGGCTCTATGCTTGGCTCAGTGTCTGGTAATGAAATGCTGAGCTGGCGGCTGTCTCTGACGTTTTTGGGGGCCATACTTTACACAGTCCTTGCATGTATGTCTGCAGGATGGGAGGAGCTGCTGCTCTGGGAAATAGCTGTTTTATGTAGGTTTTTGCATCAAATATTTATAAAGGTGGCTGATACTTACATGATTATTGATTAGCTTATCTGACTCGCATCCTGTTTAGGAATTTTGTCAGTCACAGCTTTCTTCCTTGAGCTAATAGGTGTCTGTTTGCAAATTCACAGTATGTTGTTCTACAATACAAATTATGTTCATAAATGCAGTATGCATATACTCTCATAATTATAGGTTAGCTATTTCACATTTCTATAATATGTGACATAACATGTTAATTACAGGTGTATCATATATAATTCCTAACCAGTCTTAGCTGGGGAGTTATTTCAAACACGCATGATTCAGAAGAGATCCTTATAATGATCGTGCCAGAGCAGCCTGGCTGTGGTGTAGAATAGCTTAAAAGTAGCCATGTTGTCAGTGGAAGTGTTTTTAGATAAACCTGCGTACTACTACCCAGTCTGCAGATGTGTCCTGCAAAGACCACAATGGAATATAGGTAGCCTGCAGACACTGTTTGTTAGTAGTGTGCCCTGGGCGTGACTAACACACCTACTGCTCTACGGTGGGGGGCAGATGTTGACGTGTTCAGGAATGGTATGAGAAAAATGTATTGAGTGATGGGCCAGTTCGATGGAGCTTAGTCGAAACAGAGTTTTACATGGTGCGTGCATGAATGGATGAGTACTGTAGACTTGTCTTTCATGTCAGTTGTTTTCGTTCCAAGCCTGTTTCATATCTCTATAATAATCCATGCCGTGGAAGTGTTTGCCTATGCAAAGATAATGCTCTTAGAGATTGAGATCCTTTATTTTATTATCTAAGTGCGTGTGCCCACACTGCGAGAATGAAAGTGAAAGGGTGTGTGTTTGGCTCTTGCCTTCCTTGGACTTCATGTGTCCGGTATGTTGTTGTTTAGATGTGAGTGGAGCAGTGAGTGGAAACGATCACAACAACTCAAGCAGATCTGGGATTGAAAAATCCTTATGAGGTTGATTTCACAATCTACAGCCATGCTATGTAGTGTGTATCCCAGTGTATGTGTGTCTTCACATGTGATTCCCATGCCTAGGGTGCGATCTGTGGTCTTCACATGTGATTCCCATGCCTAGGGGGTGATCTGTGGTCTTCACATGTGATTCCCATGCCTAGGGGGTGATCAGTGGTCTTCACATGTGATTCCCATGCCTAGGGGGTGATCTGTGGTCTTCACATGTGATTCCCATGCCTAGGGGATGATCTGTGGTCTTCACATGTGATTCCCATGCCTAGGGGGTGATCTGTGGTCTTCACATGTGATTCCCATGCCTAGGGGGTGATCTGTGGTCTTCACATGTGATTCCCATGCCTAGGGGGTGATCTGTGGTCTTCACATGTGATTCCCATGCCTAGGGGGTGATCTGTGGTCTTTACATGTGATTCCCATGCCTAGGGGGTGATCTGTGGTCTTCACATGTGATTCCCATGCCTAGGGGGTGATCTGTGGTCTTCACATGTGATTCCCATGCCTAGGGGGTGATCAGTAGCTTAACACCCAGGGTTCCTTAATCATGCGGTCTTGGTGTAAGCTGGGGTTAGCCCTTATCAAGCCAGGATCAGTCTGGTAGGCAGACGTTTTACTTCTGCCTACCAAACAGCGGCCTTGAAGGAACCTGGGTTTAAATCAAACTTTCAATAAAAGTGTAACATTTAAATAAACAATTTTCTGCTTGTGTAACGCTGTACTGGAGATTTGCTCTCATCAAATAATATCAATCATATGTAATTTTAAAAAGCGTGAACGGTGACTTCTTGCACTCAAAAGCGACACCAAAAATCGTCCAACCAGTTATGACGAAATTAGGCGGTGGAATGTTCTGCAATTATATGACAGATTCTGCCTGCTGCTTGCCAAATCAGATCATTGGCAGGTAGGTGAATTCATGAATAAATAAAACCAAGGTTACATGTACAAAGCCTTATTGTATATTAGGAATCTATAATGTATCTAGGCTATAAGATGCTTGAAAAAACACCACTCTTGGTCTAAAAAACATCTGTTATTATAGCATTGACCAATGTGAAGTATTTAATATTCCTCTGTGATATCTAGGCTAAATGTATATCAACTTGGAACAATTTAAGTATATTTTTTTGTCTATTTTAGTGTTTAGCCTGCATTAGACGTCATCAACTTTGTGAGAGTCTTGTGAGACTATTATAGAGAAGTGTACAGTTGGCTGTGCTTAAGGCCCTCATCCTGAATACTAACAAAAAATGATGTCACATTGAAAGGTTTTGATACTATCTTTTGATTTTTTTCGTACAGTTCTTTAAAAGTCCTTGCCTCAGCTATCTGAGCAGCCCAAATCTTGTCTTGTGTTTACCACAGCACTTTCCCTGCTCAAAACCCATCATTCCCTCATCCATTGCTACGCTCACAATGAATCTGTTAGTGGGGTGTAATAGCGTCAGTTTGAGAGATAGGACTCTAAATCTTGCATCTGTAGCCAATCCATTGCTGCCACCCATCTGACCTGTTCTCTGATGCCGCTTAGCAGGCAGAAAGAGATTCTCCCCTTACCCGAGCATCTCATTCAAAATAGCACACTATGTCCAAATCTACTATGTTGGTGTATAATAGAGAGAAAATGTCTGGGGGGCCATAGAGCTAAAAGGGAGTTGAACCTTGAAGCAACCAAAGGAAATAGCAAGGCAAATGATGAGCACAAATAGTGTTTCGTTGCCTTGCGTGTAATGGACAGATCCTAAAGGAATTTGACAACAAGCAGACTCTCATTCTACTGAGGTCCCGGACAACAATGCAGTTCTGCAGTCAGGCGGGGACTCACATGCGGGCACCATCACACTACTCACACACACAGACACTTTTGAGGTTACTGTTGAGATCAAAATGACAGAAGTCTGATTTATGGACTCCATGTACCAGCATGACAGGTATTCCAAAGACAGGATAAGGAGGTGGTGCTCGATGTTTTATGCTCCGGAATGAAGTATGGATTTGCACCACACTGATCAACAGTAATGTACTGGTTTCAGTATCACGCCAGAAGATAGCTTTTCCATCAGCCTCTGCTTGTTTGTAACTGCTCATGACTGGGCAAGCCTAGCGGCAGATCAGTCACTTGACAGCAGAGCAGGGGGAAAGGAGAGTAGGGAGGAGCATCACACACACCCTGGTAGCCTGCCTGGGACGGCTCTTTGCAGCTGCTGTGCTCCGGCTGGTGACAGATCAATGACTGCATTGCCTCCATCCTATTGACATGGCCCAGCTCTCCTTCACAGAGCCCAGTGAAGCGGGGCGACTCTTCAGACTGAGCAGGGCCACGGGCTGCTCTCTCCCTTCAGGCTGCAGCCTCTACCCACGGGAAGCCAGTCTAGCAGTGTTGCTGTGCTGTTGGGGATGTTCTCTGTTTAGGTTTCAACCCCCTGTGTGTGCTGCTGTCAGCCCTCAGTGCTGGAGGCTCTACATCTCTCCATCCTTCCCTCCCTGCACTGTAATTGTTCTACCTCTCCATCCTTCCCTCCCTGCACTGTAATTGTTCTACCTCTCCGTCCTTCCCTCCCTGCACTGTAATTGTTCTACCTCTCCATCCTTCCCTCCCTGCACTGTAATTGTTCTACCTCTCCATCCTTCCCTCCCTGCACTGTAATTGTTCTACCTCTCCATCCTTCCCTCCCTGCAGTGTAATTGTTCTACCTCTCCATCCCTCCCTCCCTGCACTGTAATTGTTCTACCTCTCCATCCCTCCCTCCCTGCACTGTAATTGTTTTCTTACACCAGGCTTCACTGTCATGTGGATCCAGCCTCCTCACACTATTATTATTCTCTCTCTCTCTCTCTCTCTCTCTCTCTCTCTCTCTCTCTCTCTCTCTCTCCCCCTCTTTCTTTCCGTCTCCGCCCTTTCCCTCCTTTCCTCTGCTTATTTCCCTTTAACTGCCTTGCAGAGGCAGCTAGTCTACTGCAGCTGCTCAGTAACAATGTCACGGACTCTGCACCCACAACATGCAGATGAAATGCGCACACATACCATTACACACGTAACAGCCTTTATTACAGCAGTTAGGACATCACTAGTGGCTTTAGATCATGTGCTTTCGGCTCTCCATGCACACACACACACACACACACACACACACACACACACACACAAACACACACACCAAACGCACCCTTTAAGTAAAGTTGGTACATATTCAGTACTTTCCAAAAGTTCTACACACGCACGCTTACACACACAGTCATTTATTAGCGAGAGTGACAGGGACATAGCAGGGGAGTCAAGCAGGCAGTGGCGTGGTTAATGTGCTGCCAGCACGGCTGCTGTTGCTGTCTGCCTCCTGTCGCAGTGAGTGAACAGAAACACTCCCTCAGGGAGAGGCGTGAGGTCCCGCTCCCATCCAAGCCCCTTCCTCCTGAAAACCTCATCTCGTGGATTTGCACCCCCTGATAAGAATTCTCTCGTGCATGACCAAAGGACAAATCCTTGGCTTTTTGGCTCAGCCAAACCTGAGTTCTATCTGAGTGGTAGCTGTAGGATCGGCAGGTGTCACCGTATGGACATAATATATATGTCCTGATATATAGTGTGCAATGACAGATACTGTAGTTGAGGTTTGAACGCTAAAGGCTAACAGTTGAAGCTACGTTTGTTTGGTGTCAAGAGGAAGAGGGGCTCTTCTTGTCAATGCTGCTCCTCTGTCTGTCGTCTGTCTGTCTGTCTGTCTGTCTGTCTGTCTGTCTGTCTGTCTGTCTGTCTGTCTGTCTGTCTGTCTTAGTCATGAAGCGGGACATTAAGAGTCTGTCTGTCTGTCTGTCTGTCTGTCTGTCTGTCTGTCTGTCTGTCTGCAGACCGTGCTGTAATGTTTGCATAGGCCCCTCTCCTCTCTCTGTTCTTCTCCTCTCTCCTCTCTGTTCTTCCCCTCTCCTCTCTCTGTTCTTCTCCTCTCTCCTCTCTGTTCTTCCTCTCTCCTCTATCTGTTCTTCTCCTTTCCTCTTCCTGTTCTTCCTCTCTCTCCTCTCTGTTCTTCCTCTCTCTCCTGTCTCTGTTCTTCCTCTCTCCTCTCTCTGTTCTTCCCCTCTTCTCTCTCTGTTCTTCCCCTCTCCTCTCTCTGTTCTTCCCCTCTCCTCTCTCTGTTCTTCTCCTCTCCTCTCTGTTCTTCTCCTCTCCTCTCTGTTCTTCTCAGGGTCTTTCTTCTTTCTCTAGTCCTTTCTGTGGCTAGCTTTCTGTTTCTCTCCCCCCTACTTCGCCGTGAACACACCATTTGTGTTGAACTGTAGACAGTAGAAGACCCATATAGCTCCAAGCCTTCATTCATTTTAAACATGAAGGTCCTACTTAGTCTTATGAATTTATGAGGGCTGGTTCTAGTGTCTGCCTTGCCAGCGTGGTGTTCTGACTTCTAAGCTATTGACCACAGAGAGAAATGGAACCCAGCACCCTCTACTGTGTAATAGAGATCTTTTGAGTGAGGTTTTCATGAGGCGCTGACGTGCGTGTCGAATGGTCTGACTACAACACGGGGATAGGATACATCGCCTCCCTCACCCTGCAGTGTCATTAACTCCCAATCGCAGTCTCTCGCTGTGATATAATGGGCCTGCCAAATGTCTTTTTTGTATTATTCCCCAAGCTCAATAAAAGGCCTGTTTGCATTAGCTGATGAGACAGCTAGAGAGCACAGTGAGCTAGCAGTTAGAATGGGTTGTCTCTGCATGTGGTATCAACATTAGGGCTGTGTATTGGCAAGAATCTGCTACCACGATACAGGGGTTACAATTCAATATATTGGAATATATAGTGCTACTGTTTTAGTATAAAGAACATGCATGCCTAAATCGGAGTTAAAAAAAGTTTACTTTTTTATGCCGTATTGATATTTTCTTATACCCCTAATCGACATTAAAAAAACAATGTCCTACAGAGGTTCACTCCTGAAATAGCCAGGTAGAGGTTGAGCATTTCCTCAAGATGGTTCTAGAGGCTAAGAGATTTTAGGTTGGATTGGATTTGGAGGGGACAATTTGTCAGCACCAGAAGTCGACTGGCCCAGTGCTAATAGGGAGCGTGCCCTCAAATTTAAGATAATTAATTAAGACCCACTCGGAAAAGTGTGACACAACTCTTTACTCTCAGACTATCAACAACTGAGTGCTGTCCCTCTCCCTCTGTCTCTGTTTCTCTCTCTGTCTAACTGTTTCTCTCTCTCACACACACACACACACACACACACACACACACACACACACAGAGGGTGGTTCAAGGGCCTGTTGGTGTCCGCACTTAACACTTTCAGACGGACACTCACCCTGCTGCCATACAGGCTAAGTGTCCTGTGCGCCGTTGTGTGTGTGTGCGTCGTTCAAAGGGCAGTGTGACAGCCACACACACACACACACACACACACACTCTGTGTCTGTCTCTGGTGTGAAGCCTCTTCCGCTGGTTTCATCAACCCGGCCCTCCATGTCCGCCCCCCTCTCAAAGGGAGACGGACAGACATGGTGTCTGTTGGCAGGCCTGCCGGAGAGGGAAGCTCCTCTTCCTCTGTGTAATATTAGGATCAGGGATGGGTGGATGTTGTATCCGCTTTCAGACACACACACACACACACACACACACACACACACACACACACACACACACAGCACTTTGACCAGTTCCTTTTCCCTTCCTGAGCCTCCCTTTCCGATGTCTCTCACACACACACTCACACTCACACACACACACATCCACACACACACACACACACACACAAAGATGTGCATTTCATTCTGGTAGTAAAGTATCATGCAGGTTGTTGTGTGTGTGATAGCCAGAGTGTGCTGCCTGTCCAGGCAGAGAGAAGCAGAGGAGGCCGTCTCGAGAAGGAGCAGAGCCCCCAGACTGGCTGCCTCTGGGACAGCAGTGGGATCATATCTCTAGTGCTTCCTTCCTCCAGCAGTACCGCATCCTGACACACCCTCCTCTTCCAACCGCTGGAAAGACACACACACACACACACACACGCACACACACACACACACACTGACAGGAGAACTTGAGCTGATGTCTGCATATCCAAACACGGTTTGTGTGTGCTTTGAGGCTGACGGTGACAGTACCAGCTCAAGCCTATTTGTTTGCGTTTCCAAACAAGCCCACCTCCTCCCTAGTGTGTGTGTGTGTGTGTGTGTGTGTGTGTGTGTGTGTGTGTGTGTGTGTGTGTGTGTGTGTGTGTGTGTGTGTGTTTACACTGGGGAGATCTCACCCAAGCCCCCACTGTGTCTCCTGACCCACTTTCCCTCTCTCCCCGACGATTCTCTCTTCACTTCTGATCCCCCCCGTCTCTCTCTCTCTCTCTCTCTCTCTCTCTCTCTCTCTCTCTCCCCAGCTTCTTCATCAATCGATCTGTTCTCCCGTGTCTGTTCTGTTCATTCATGTTCTGTCTGAATCTGAATCTCCTCTAAGGCTGTCTGAATCTCCTGCTGTAAAACTTGTGAGATTGCATGCATACTCTTCAGCCGTTGTAATGCACACACACACACACACACACACACACACACACACACACACAGACTGAAACACGCTGTCACCCCACCTCCTTCCATAGGTGTGTGATACGGCCGCTGTCCCCAGGCGTTTGGTGTGAAACCAAAGGGAAGCTGCTGGTTTGTAAGCCCCACTGAGGGCATGATGGTCTCCAGCTCTCCTCAGGCTTCAATGGAGACCAGCAGAAAGAGTCACGTGGGCGGCCTGCTTCCACAAACACACTTTTGAACTACGTTTTTTCCCCTCGGGCTTTAGCCCTCTCCGCCGCCTCCTCTCTTTCCCCATATCTGATGTTTTCGAAGCCAGAAGGTTTTCCTTGCGTTTCTCCTGCCTGTCAGTCCACCAGGAATCTAGGAGACAGAGACAGAGACAGAGACAGAGACAGAGACAGAGACAGAGACAGAGACAGAGACAGAGACAGAGACAGAGACAGAGACAGAGACAGAGACAGAGACAGAGACAGAGACAGAGACAGAGACAGAGACAGAGACAGAGACAGAGACAGAGACAGAGACAGAGACAACGTGTAGAAGTACATGTGTCTGTGTGGCCGTGGTTTGGCATGAGAAGATGCAAAGTCAGGTGATAACCCAACAGGACCACACCAGTCCTGATAACCCAACAGGACCACACCAGTCCTAGGCGTCTGTAGACAAAGTCGTGAGCGTGAGAGAAGGATCCCAAACAGGCAGAGACCGAAGGGGAATGGTTTGGATGTTTCTCATAGCACAGAGTGTACTGTCCAGACCCTGGGGGTAGTGGGCCCTGTGTGTGTGTTCTCTAAGGGGACACACACGTTCTGTGCTGCTGTGGAACAATAGATTCTCTGTGTGGGGCCTCCTCTCTGCCAGGCTGACATTGCGTGCTGTTGTTCTCTTGCTCTCTCTCTCTCTCTCTCTCTCTTTCTCTCTTTCTCTCTTTCTCTATGCAGACTCATTCTGCTCATAGGATGGCCAGTCCAGAATTGCTACCCTCAAGATTCCTTGAGACAAAGGCTCAATGTTACACAGGCAGACAGGCAGACAGGCAGACAGGCAGACAGGCAGACAGGCAGACAGACAGGCAGACAGGCAGACAGGCAGACAGGCAGACAGGCAGACAGGCAGACAGACAGACAGACAGACAGACAGACAGACAGACAGACAGACAGTCGCACTCGCACACATGTTGCCATTGCAGTCAACCACACCTTTCTAAGGGCGGGCTCAACTCACTCACAGAGTTAACAGTGAAAGAGAAACAGCTCTCCCTTTCTGCCATGCCGGTAGGCACCAACTCCCAGACAGAAAACTCATTTTTTCCTGTCCATGAGTTCCCTACCTGGGCTGCCATGGGGATGTTTAATGACGGCACGCGCACACAGAGCTGCTCTACTCGGAAAACCCGGCTTGGCTCCGAGGACTGGAGAACCTTTTCACACACCGACTGACAGCCATACTTCCATGGCTCACTTCCTGTCTGTGTGTGTGTCCCTGTCTCATTCACTCCCGCAGAGTGATTACAGCACAGACAGGCCATGCTGAGCGTCTCAGTAATCTTAACACCCATAGCAACAGGACTCCTCCTCTTCTGTTTGTGTGTGTGTGTGTGTGTGTGTGTGTGTGTGTGTGTGTGTGTGTGTGTGTGTGTGTGTGTGTGTGTGTGTCAAGCTTACATTCGTTCGCTTCCTGCACTTCTTGACCTTCTTACTGTTCTGTGGCTGGTCAATAGGACAAGGTGCTGCCCATATCTCTGTCTTTCCTCCCTGCCTTAGCCAGTGCAGTGTTTGTGTTTATGTGTGTGTGTGTGTGTGTGTGTGTGTGTGTGTGTGTGTGTGTGTGTGTGTGTGTGTGTATGTTCAGCACACTTTTGCATCCCTGGTATTTAGTCTCCATGGGTACTACAGTAGAAAGTAGAGTACCGTGGTGCCTGCTTTGTTCCATGCCTTTGTCCCCACGCTATTGGCTATCGACTTGTTGAACTGCCGCTGTGTGTGTGTGTGTGTGTGTGTGTGTGTGTGTGTGTGTGTGCTGCGTGCATACATACGTCCACAGAGACACGGCCTGGACTAGGCTTGTGCTCATCATTAATTCATACTGCACCAACACTAGAGTCTACGCCTGTGTGTGTGTGTGTGTGTGTGTGTGTGTGTGTGTGTGTGTGTGTGTGTGTGTGTGTGTGTGTGTGTGTGTGTGTGTTCAGCACACTTTTGCATCCCTAATATTTAAAGACACCAGCCCTTTTGGTGTCTGACGAGTTGCTAGGTTTAGAAGTTTGGATAGAAGGCTTAGAGTTAACGTTGATGTATTTGTTGTAAATTGATTATTAGCTAATGAATCACTTGTCCAATGTATTTGTATGAACTTTGTAGCCTCTTACTGTTTGGAAATATTAATCATTGACTTGTGACAAACACAGCAAAAGCCTTTTTAGTGATGATCATGATTGACAGATCGTCCTGTGCTGGGGCTAGTGAGCCAAACAGCACGGTAAGGGTTAACCTACGTGGAGCAACACGCTCATGTTTCATTTGGATGTTGCATAAATCAAATATGTATTATGTGAAGACTGCAATGCATCCTGGGGGAACCTGACAGCCTGAGATGCTATCTGTTCTTCCAGTGTGATGGCAGTGTGTGGAATGTTTGGGTGTGGTCCTGGTTCTCCCTGCCTTCCCCTGCTCACTCCTTCACCTCTCCATCTCGCCTCCTCTCTCCCAGGCAACCGGACAAGCTGGTGGTGGTGTGGACGCGCAGGAGCCGCCGGAAATCCTCCAAGGTGTGTGTGAGACGAGCGCCGTCCCCCCCCCCCCCCGTAATCATAACACCTTTAAATTCCATTGTACAGAGGGCCTGGAATGCCTTCATGTAGGGACAGGGGCTCCCTGTTCTGAAGCGGGCTGAACACCACGTAACACACCCTGTCAACTGGCTTAGCGCGGGGGCTACGTTAGTTCAAAAGAAAAGAAAGCAACTGTTCAAATTGTTTTTCCGTTCATAATTTCTTGTAAATTGCTGTGACATTGAAATTTGACAAATAATAGGCTGAACAAGATTGGAAACTAATGATCCATTGTAATGTGTTTTATGATATTGGTCTTCCCAAATTGAATCAATGACTGAACCTAAGAGCTCAGAGAACCCTTTGACATTTAGTCATCCTCCAACAAAATGCCTGTTGTTTACTGTTGTACTGTTTGTGATGTCCTGTTGCTGTTTTGTGGTTGGTTTTATTGCTGTGTCTTGCCTCTTGTCCAGACTATCTTTGTAATTGAGAACATGTTCTCTATAGGCTAATCTGCTTAAATAAAGGCTCAATAAAATTAAAAGGAACAGTACACGATGTCTAGCCAGGTGACCTCCCCGCTAGGTTAGTGCTACACCATGGCTCCTGTTCATCTGCACCCTCTCCTGTCTCCTCCGGGGTGTGACTCTCAGCCTCTTTAGCCAAGTCAATGGGCCAGGGCTGAAAAATGAAACACCACAGACCTCATGGTAAGGTAGAGGACGTGTGTTCATCTGCTGTTGGTGACAGTCATTCTAACCCCTGTCTCTTTCGTGTGTGTGTGTGTGTGTGTGTGTGTGTGTGTGTGTGTGTGTGTGTGTGTGTGTGTGTGTGTGTGTGTGTGTGTGTGTGTGTGTGTGTGTCTGTCTCCCATCTCCCGGTGCTGGTCCAGTCTCACAGCTGGCAGCCGGGCATCAAGAACCCCTACAGAGGAGTGGTGGTGTGGCCCGTCCCAGAGAACTTGGAGATCACCGTCACACTCTTTAAGGTACGCCTGCTCTGAGGTTCACACTCTTTAAGGTATGCCCGCTCTGGGGCCACGGCTAGGGGCCACGGCTAGGGGCCCAGTGCGTCGGTCTGACTGGAAGGAGATTTCAGGGGAACGAGAAAGAGAGCTCATTTTTGTGGGCTGGTTTGAAACTACAGTGTGAAAGTTCCGTGCTGTGTGTGAACCCTCACTGTGTGTGTTTTGTTTGTGTGTGTGTTTTGTTTGTGTGTGTGTTTTGTTTGTGTGCGTGTTTTGTGTGTGTGTGTGTGTGTGTGTGTGTGTGTGTGTGTGTGTGTGTGTGGTGTGTGTTTGACAGACAGACTGCCTCATAGTGGTACTTAAACATTCTGAGCTCCTGCTGACAGGGTGACCTGGTGTCTTGTTGCTTCTCTCACTGCTTGTACCCTAGCCTCACTGTGTGTGTGTGTGTGTGTGTGTGTGTGTGTGTGTTTGTTTTTGCAGGGGTAAATATATATATATATATATATATATATATATATATATATATATTAGGGGTGTAAGAACTTGAGTATTGTGTTTATGATTATGTTTTGTGGTATCGATTCTTAAAAACATTGCGTTCATCTTTTATTACTGGTCAAATGTTCATTCCTTTACTCAGATTGCACCAATGTAGTCACATTGACAGCTCTGTGCCACAAGCATGATAACAGGATCTGAAACTGTACATCTAGAAATGTACATGTACAATATATAAAACTATACACTATGTATGTATCTGCCCGACTGAGACAGAAAACAGCATCAGTTTACATGCAGTTTGTCCTACTGTTGACCTTATCATTTATGAAACTACATTTCAGAACATGCAATGATTAGTAATTACAGATCTTATTAAATATGCTTCCAGATTAAACTGTGCGACATATTTGAAGGGTTCTGTTGCAAAAAACAGATCTGCGTTTTCTATTTATTATTCTAAATCATGTTTTTTGTTCATATATCATACATGAGACATAATATTTAAATGTATATTACACAATAGTAAGAATTTCAAAGCGTTTCTTGCTATTCATCCGTCTGCCATCGGAGAGACAGTTTCTCATTTCTGCAGTTCATGTGTGTGTGAGCATGGGTCAAAGTTTCCGAGGAGGGCCGCACATTTTCCTGTCAAGTAGTTTTTTTATGAATCCCAAAGTTTGCGTACGCAGTGTTTCTAAATGAGGCCTCAGGCCTGGAGCAGCAGGGCCACTCTTTCAACCCATCTCCCGTGTCAGAGGAGGTCCTAAGGCATGTTCCACTGGCCTGCGCTGTATGTTTACTACCACTTACCCAATATGTATATCTATCATGTAATATGTGGTGTGGCATCCTAACGGCCGTTTTGAGCTGTTGTTAAGAGGACGGGGAAGGGTCAGAGTGAAGGCCAGGTCACCACAGAGAGAGCATGGACTGTTTGTGTTCTAAGCCATAACATAATAGGGATGTGTACGGGTCCTTAGTAATTCAGACGTGCCGTTTGAATACTGGGGGGTGTAACACACGTGTTGACCAATGAAATGATTAGCTGTAGTTCAGACTGTATTCTTGTTTCCACCTTGTCAACTAATCAGAACTTACTATATCATCAGACTGTTCTTTTCTATGAAGAAGAGAAAACTATCCATTACAGTGGTAGAGTAGCTGGAGTCTGGCCTTGTGGGTAGTGTAGTCTCTTAGCAGCACTCAGTGCCATAAGCCTGAGATGACCGATGATTCAGGAGGAGGCTCTGAGCCGTCTGTCTGGAGGCTGAGAGAATGTCTGCTAAGTGTGTCTGATGGCTGGATAGACTGGTCAAATGAATTTCCTGGGCTATGTCTCTTAAGCAGTTAGGTGTGTGTGTGTGTGTGTGTGTGTGAAGGTCACCCATGCCAATCTAATCAGACTGAGTGCTGTGGTCTCCTGCTGTCCCACTGCCTCCATCACGGTCTCTCCTTCTCTCATCCCTCCATCCTCTCCCCTCATCATCTGTCATCCTGTGCTCCGTCTAGTCATCTCTGGTCAAACAGCCCTTCACAGGCCTCCCGGCTTCCTGCTCTTACTATGATGATGAGGAGGAGGAGTGGGGGCGGAGAGAAAGGGGTTCAAGATAGAGAGGAGGATTCTAGAGCCTCCTCCTCCTCTGTGTGTGAACCCGTGTTCGAGCGGTTTAATCCTGAAGGCCTGTTCCTTTGTGCCATCAGGACCCCCACGCAGAGGAGTTTGAAGACAAGGAGTGGACCTTTGTCATCGAAAATGTGAGTACCATGTTTCCCCTCCTCGCCTCAACCTGGATGTCTTGTGCACGTGCTGCCACCATGAGGCCGTAACATGCCATTACATGATTCGGTCCACTCTTGATCAGTCACGTTTAACAGCCAGTTTAAACAGCAACAAATTGATCACTTGCACAAGCCACAGTGTGTAAGTGTTCACATCTGTAGTTTAATGCAACTCCCTTGAAGGGATAGTTCAACGTTTTGGGAAGGAAGATATGTTCCTACTTACCCCTAGGCAGACGAGATGATGGATATCCACCTGATGATTCAGGGTTTGTCCACTAAGGGGTTATTTAGGTAAATGTAGCCTAGCTTAGCAACAATGGCTGTAAGTCATCGGTCGCTGCTAACACGTCTCTGTGAAAAGTGAACAGATGCGCGGACATATTACCTACCCGACGCAAGGTATAACTATGATTATGGTATGGTATAATTATGATTATGGTATGGTATAATTATGATTATGGTATGGTATGACTATGATTATGGTATAACTATGATTATGGTATGGTATAATTATGATTATGGTATGGTATGACTATGATTATGGTATAACTATGATTATGGTATGGTATAACTGTGATTATGGTATGGTATGACTATGATTATGGTATAACTATGATTATGGTATGGTATAACTGTGATTATGGTATGGTATAACTATGATTATGGTATAACTATGGTATAACTATGATTATGATTATGGTATAACTATGATTATGGTATGGTATAACTATGATTATGATTATGGTATAACTATGATTATGGTATTACTATGATTATGATTATGGTATAATTATGATTATGGTATAACTATGATTATGATTATGGTATAACTATGATTATGGTATGGTATAACTATGATTATGGTATGGTATAACTATGATTATGGTATGGTATAACTATGATTATGGTATAACTATGATTATGGTATAACTTTGATTATGATTATGGTATGACTATGATTATGGTATAACTATGATTATGATTATGGTATAACTATGATTATGGTATAACTATGATTATGGTATGGTATAACTATGATTATGGTATGGTATAACTATGATTATGGTATAACTATGATTATGGTATGGTATAACTATGATTATGATTATGGTATAACTATGATTATGGTATAACTATGATTATGATTATGGTATAACTATGATTATGGTATAACTATGATTATGATTATGGTATAACTATGGTTATGGTATAACTATGATTATGGTATAACTATGATTATGATTATGGTATAACTATGATTATGGTATAACTATGATTATGGTATAACTATGATTATGATTATGGTATAACTATGATTATGGTATAACTATGATTATGGTATGGTATAACTATGATTATGGTATAACTATGATTATGGTATAACTATGATTATGATTATGGTATAACTATGATTATGGTATAACTATGATTATGATTATGGTATAACTATGATTATGATTATGGTATAACTATGATTATGGTATGGTATAACTATGATTATGGTATAACTATGATTATGGTATAACTATGATTATGGTATAACTATGATTATGATTATGGTATAACTATGATTATGGTATGGTATAACTATGATTATGGTATAACTATGATTATGATTATGGTATAACTATGATTATGGTATAACTATGATTATGATTATGGTATAACTATGATTATGGTATAACTATGATTATGATTATGGTATAACTATGATTATGGTATAACTATGATTATGGTATGGTATAACTATGATTATGGTATAACTATGATTATGGTATAACTATGATTATGATTATGGTATAACTATGATTATGGTATAACTATGATTATGATTATGGTATAACTATGATTATGATTATGGTATAACTATGATTATGGTATGGTATAACTATGATTATGGTATAACTATGATTATGATTATGGTATAACTATGATTATGATTATGGTATAACTATGATTATGGTATAACTATGATTATGGTATAACTATGATTATGATTATGGTATCACTATGATTATGGTATGGTATAACTATGATTATGGTATAACTATGATTATGATTATGGTATAACTATGATTATGGTATGGTATAACTATGATTATGATTATGGTATAACTATGATTATGGTATAACTATGATTATGATTATGGTATGGTATAACTATGATTATGGTATAACTATGATTATGGTATGGTATAACTATGATTATGATTATGGTATAACTATGATTATGGTATAACTATGATTATGGTATAACTATGATTATGATTATGGTATAACTATGATTATGGTATGGTATAACTATGATTATGATTATGGTATAACTATGATTATGATTATGGTATAACTATGATTATGGTATAACTATGATTATGGTATAACTATGATTATGATTATGGTATGGTATAACTATGATTATGGTATAACTATGATTATGGTATGGTATAACTATGATTATGATTATGGTATAACTATGATTATGATTATGGTATAACTATGATTATGGTATGGTATAACTATGATTATGATTATGGTATAACTATGATTATGATTATGGTATAACTATGATTATGGTATAATTATGGTTTGATAACAACATCGTCTCGCTTACATTTTTTTTATTTCGATACGTGTGAAATATAGATGGTACAACATATAAATAACTCAGCTTTGGAGTTTTTCTAAGATGTATTTTGTCACTTTTGACGTAGCCATGTTAGTACCAACCGATACAGCTATTGTTGTTAAGCTAGGCTACATTTATCTATCTATTTACCTAAATAACTCATTATTGGACGTGTAATCATAAAATTGATATCGATCATCTCGGGGTAAGTAAGAACATACCTTATTTTCCTAAAAGTAGAGATATGCTTTAAAGGATCCTACTTTTTGCTGCATATGCATTTTATCTTGTGAACCTCAAGCCATTAACTGTCCTTCTGAGTAATAAATCTAATGGTTGTTTTTTCGTTCATTGGTAATGTGATTTTTGATTTAGAGTGGCCTTACACACGCACGCACGCGCGTATCAGTTGGTTGCCCTCCTCCCTGCTCTCCTAGAATCTAAAATCTGCAGAAAAACACACACACAGACCCATACAAACACACACACACACACACACCCCTGTTGGCCCAGGTAAATGCCCCTGCTGGTTTTGGCTGGCTTGCGTCTCACAGGAGGGGGGAGAGAGAAGAATAGTCAGAGAGGGAAAGAGGGGGAAATGTTTGGACCAGGACCAACAACTGGCTACAGTCCAACCAGGAATCTCCTTCCCATCTGTTCTCGTATTGACACACACACACACACACACACACACACACCTACCTCATGGGAGTGTACAGTAAGTACGTTTTCCCTGCTACGAGCACATGCATCTTAATATAGCCACTGTGTCTAGGTAGACTACTGTTCTCTCTTATGCTCCATGGACAGACAGCGCGTCCGTTGAGAAGCTGATCAATTTACCAACTCCCCCACAGGCCTTCCCCAGACATGCTCTTCAAAAAGCGTAGTTGAAGTAAGCCCATGTCTTCCTAGACGTTGTTAGAATGGGTTAGATTGAAGGTTTTGAGGACTGCGTCTTATATGTCGATCATGTCAAAGGAAGGACAGGTAACAAAAAATAAAAAGTCCCACAGTGCCCCTTCTTTGACAGAGAACAAATTGGACGAGCCTGTCGGCCGGTATGGAAAGGGCGGAGAGGGGAGAGGAGAAGGGAGGGGAGAATGGAGAGGAGAATGGAGAGGAGAGGAGGATGAAGCTGAGTTCCTCGGTTTGCCTGGGTCGGTCTCTGCATACCTCACTAATAACCAGAGTGATCAAAGACATGCCTGGCCCCTGACAGCAGGAATGGAGGGAGGAGAAGAGAGGGAGGAGGGGAGGGAGGGGGCCACCCTAAACCCTCACACACTCAGCTGAGAGAGAGAGGGGGGGGGGGGGGGGGGGGGGGGGGGGGGATGACAACAGAGGGAGGGAGAGGGAGGGAGAGAGAGAGATAGAGAGAGAGAGTTGAAAGTGAAGAGGTTAAGAGGGCGCACCAAGTGAGGCTCTCTTCAAAGCCCCCCTGACTAGTCTACTTGGCAGCAGATTACTCCCCGTGTGTGTGTGTGTGTGTGTGTGTGTGTGTGTGTGTGTGTCATTGTGACCTCTTTGTCAGTGCATAGTTAACTGTTCTTTGACAACCCTAGAGTGCCTTTGGTCCCTGTGCGAGTCCCCTGCCACTGGGCCTTTCAATGGTCGTTAACTTCCCAGACTGGGAACGCCTAGGCCGGGGTTTCCTCACGGCTTCATCAGCCCCGGGCGTGGAGGAGAGAGGAAGGAGCCTCCCAGACCGATGGAGAGGCCAGGCTGCTCTACGTATCACAGGGGACATCGCGGCAGGCCCCTTACACCATTTTCATTTATAGAGTTCTGCATCTTTAATAAACTCGTCTTATTTTGCACAGCCTTTCCAATAGTGTACGTGCAAAACGGTCCGTCGTGTGAGCGATGTGTGTGTGTGTGTGTTCGTCTCTGTTGGTTGCTGGCTCTTAAAAGTAGGGTCTTTCTATTTTGGACACTACTAAAACCAGCCACAAGAGGGCAGCGCACTACAGCACCTGCTCTTAACAGCCTCTCACAAATAGGCCTACGTTCAATCATGTGTTCAGCGTTGGCGAGCTGTGTGTGTTTGTGTGCCTTCGTCTGAGCCTTTGGGGAGTGTGTTAGCGCCACCCGCTCCCATCACCCAGGTATCTAAGCTAATAGAAAGGCCAGAGGGAGTGAATGAGGCGAGGGAAGACAGAGGAGAAGAGGAGAGGTGAGTCCCCCTGAACCCTCATCAGACAGCGGAGGAGAGCGGCCAAGAACACGCCATTGTGCCACGGCGCCCGAGATGATGAAATCCAAGATCCCCGCACGCCGCCCGCCTTAATCTGGGGCCCAACCCCTCTCTGGGCTAATCCCTGCCTGCCCAATCATTGCCCCGGCGAGATTGTATTCTGTCATTGAAAACGGCAGTGTCAAACACCACCTTTTCTCTCCTATTTGTTCCTCCACCAAAGGCCCCACGAATCGCCTGAGAGAGAGAGAGAGAGAGAGAGAGAGAGAGAGAGAGAGAGAGAGAGAGAGAGAGAGAGAGAGAGAGAGAGAGAGAGAGAGAGAGAGAGAGAGAGAGAGAGAGAGAGAGAGAGAGAGAGAGAGAGAGAGAGAGAGAGAGAGAGAGAGAGAGAGAGAGAGAGAGAGAGAGAGAGAGAGAGAGAGAGAGAGAGAGAGAGAGAGAGAGAGAGAGAGAGAGAGAGAGAGAGAGGTGACGGACTGAAAATGACTATTCAGTAGTATCTCTAAATTGCATGCTAGTCGTTCCTTTCAGCCTTCCTCCAATAGGCCTGCATTATCAAAAAGGTGGGCCAATTGAGGGGGCCAAAGATTGAGCAGCTATATTTGACGGCATTGTGCTGACGGACTCTTTTGTGTGTGTGTGTGTGTGTGTGTGTGTGTGAGGTGTTGGGGGTCTAGTTTGTGTGTGTGAGGTGTCGGGGGTCTAGTTTGTGTGTGTGTGTGTGTGTGTGAGGTGTTGGGGGTCTAGTTTGTGTGTGTGAGGTGTCGGGGGTCTAGTTTGTGTGTGTGTGTGTGTGTGTGTGCACCCCTAAGTTTGAATATCAACCAAAGCAGGAGATGGGGGAGCTGAATGGGGGGATTTAAATGCACACACACACACACACACACACACACACACACAGGCCTTGCATGATGATTTGGTTCAGCTATCATCTCCAAATGCGTTGAACATCCAGTGATACACCCCTGGGCGCTCCCTCCCTTCTTCCTTCATCCCCTCCTCCTCCTCCTCTCCTTCTTCCCCCTCCACCAGTGTCATGTTGGGCCTGGCTGAGACCAGCTGCCTTGAACAGCCACAGCATGTTCCAGAGCTGCCCCTGTTAAACACTGAGGTGTCCGCTCTCTATCGCAGCCCAACCACGCTGGAGCGTCTGCCTGCCTGCCTGTCTACCTGCCTGTCTGCCTGCCTGTCTGCCTGTCTACCTGCCTGTCTGCCTGTCTGTCTGTCTGTATCCCTCCACTCTGTCTATAGTGGATGGAGCCCATCCAACTCCATTAAGACCATTTCCACTCCATACACACACACACACACACACACACACACACACACACACACACACACACACACCATCTCCTCATGGTCCCCCTAGTTGTGGGGCACATCCCTCCCTCTTCCTCCTCTCTGGGAGAACACATTACGTAGGCCAGTGACTTGTGAGCAGTGAGTGGGCCTTTGGGAGGGAAAACACAATTATTTCAGCCCCTGGCTATTCACGCAAAGGTGACAAAAGCTGGTATGAAGTATGAAATCCTGAAAGTTTCCCCCGTCGGCAAATTGGGATTAATTTGCGTCTCGTGTGCACGAGTGTGTTTGTGAAGTTTGAGCTCAGTTTGATTCTCTATAGTTTGACAACATGGCCGGCGTCATTTATGGATGCTAAAGAAAGACTTCCTGTGTGTGAGAAATGTACAATGACACACACACACACACACACGCACACACACACACACACACGGACACATGCTTTCTTGATTAATTTAATCTAATTAAGCGCTCTAAGGCGAGGCAGCAGATGCTGTCGATTACCCCCTACCCCCTCAACATACACACACACACACACATACACACACACACACATACACAGGTCCCACAATAAGCTGTTTAGCGTGATGGAGAGAACACACAGGCGGCTGTAGTTTCAGTCTTAGTAAGGCTGCGCCGGTGGTGGTGGTGGGGGGGGGGGGGTCGAGGGGCAGTGAAGAGTGAAGTTACAGTCTCTCTCTACACATAGTAACTGTTGTGGCCTGCTACCGCACAGTTTGTTCGACTGCCATTTCTGCGCTACAAAGGACACTGGGAACCTGAGCGGTCTTCTTCCGTGGTGTCTTTGTGGTGATGTGGCGGAGGGGAACCCGTGGAGCCCCCTGGACCGTCGGGGTGTGTGCATGTGTGTGTGGGTGGGTGCTGGGCGGCGGAGGGTGGGGGGGGGTCCGTGGTAGGTGGCAGGGGAGGCCGGGTGGTCCCTCCTGTCCAAACCCCCTAATAGGCTTAGCGGGCTCTAATCCAGGCTGCGCCACCCTGTCACATGACTGGTCTGCTGACCCACTCCTACCACTAGCCATTGGTTCTGTGTAGGTGTGTGTGTGTGTGTGTGTGTGTGCCAGGGTGTACGCTGCTTCACATCCCAGTTCTGCTCCTAGCTCCAAGACACTAGGCTGATCCCTGACCCCCCCCCCCCCTCCCACACGTCTGTCTGTCTGCTTGTCTTTCTGCTGACCGCTCGGTATCCAACAGAAGGACCCTCTGGTCTTGGCCTCGCTGGGCGGCCTGGGCCAGTGTTGAGTTTTATGTCCCATCAAGTCTTTTCCTGGGCGGCCTGTCTCCTTGGCCACGGGACCATTTCCCCTCCTGTTTCCCTGTCTGCCAGCACCACCCCCCCCCCCCCCCCCCCCCCCCCCTCTCGCTCGCTCTCTCTCTCTCTCTCTCTCTCTCTCTCTCTCTCTCTCTCTCTCTCTCTCTCTCTCTCTCTCTCTCTCTCTCTCTCTCTCTCTCTCTCTCTCTTTGTATCACTCCCTCTCTCTCGCTCTCCATCTCTCTTTCTCTCTAGTCTTCTGTGTTATTTTGTTTAGGTGCCATCCTTGTTTGATCGTAGCTTTGTCTTCTTTGGCCGTTGCTCTGCCTTGTCTTTGTCCAGAGTGGTTTTGGTGCTCTGTGCTAAATGCCCTTGTCTGTCCGTCCGGCCGTCTGCTTTTCTTCTTTGTGTGTGTCCGTGGGTCTGTCTGGCCTTGTCTCCATGGCCCACGCTCTGACCTTGTCTTTCATCTGCTCCGTGCGAGCCCTTGGAGCCCGCTGGGTTCCGGTCACAGCCAACACCGCGGCAGATGTCACAAGATTTGCCGCGAGGAGAACACACACACACACACACACACACACTCATACGTACACACACACTCATACAAACACACACACACAGAGGGACAAAGCCCAAGCAGGACTGACACAGTCTTTGTTTTGCCCTGCACGCTGGGTGCACGCTCAGCCCAATTAAATGTCCAGACAGCCCCATCACCTGGTCTCCCCCTGTGTGTGGGCTGGAGGTGGTAGGTGGTCACCCCCCGGGTGGGGGGGGTGGACACCAGGCCTGGAGGGCTTTGGGGTTACCCCCCTTCTCCTTCGTGTAGTTCTGTGGGTGGTGTGGGGTCTCCATTCGGAGTAGCCAGGGTTTCCTTGAGCCCATGCTTGTCTTTCCCCTGCACTACTTTCAGGATAAAGACAGCGACATGTTTAGAGGTGACAGAGACCATGCTCCGCCCCTCCGCTGCAGGCCGGCCCCGGCACACACACACAGACAGACAGACAGACAGACAGACAGACAGACAGACAGACAGACAGACAGACAGACAGACAGACAGACAGACAGACAGACAGACAGACAGACAGACAGACAGACAGACAGACAGACAGACAAACATGTCCATTCTTCAGGGTTCTGCTGAGGTATCTGTGGATTTATTTTGGTTGGTGTAAAATGGGCCTTTAGCCAGAGAGAGATAGAGGGCTGAGAGTGGGAGGGGGGGTAAGATGGGGCCTGGGAGAAACTACTGGGGGACCATCCTCTGTGATGGAACCATCCTCTATGATGGAACCCTTTCCATCTGCAGTGGCACCTGGAGTAGCTCCCCGAGCAGCAAGATCACCAAAATCACCCCTCACAATGACCCGGGGGGGGGGGGGGGGGGGGGGGGGTTAGGGTCACAATGACCCGGGGGGGGGGGGGGGTTCTGTCCTCCCCCTCCCTCCCTCACACTCACTTCCTCCCTCCCTTCCAGCTGTTACCGTAAACTATTTCTTTATCGAGTCGCCGTCTCCCTAGCGCCTGGTGTTACCCACGTGATGTTTACCAATTGGCTAGCAAGCAGTCCTTGTCAGTCTGATCTGAGGTCAGTGCCTAACGTGTCGTCACCCCTCCCTTAATCCCTCCCCCCCCCATCCCCTCACCCGTTCCCAGCGCCAGGTGAGTGCGGGTGGGCGGGGTTTGTGAAATGGTGCGGGCAGGTGGAGAGCCGTGATTGGCCAATAGAATGGCGGTTGTGATGGCCATCTCGTAAGGTATTTATTTTTCTCCGGTGCGTCTTAAGATGGCTACCTGCGATGGAGACAAGCCTGTGTGGCCCACTAAACACCGGCCCACCAAATCCCTCTGTTTACACACAAACCTGACCCTGGGGACAGGCGGAGGTGTTTGTGTGTTTAGGTGGGGATGGCGTGGTTGTGTCTGTGTGTCTGTGTGTCTGTGTGTCTGTGTCTGTGTGTGTGTGTGTGTGTTTGTGTGTGTGTGTGTGTGTGTGTGTGAGTGAGTGGGTGCGTATGAAGTGATTAACAGTGTTGTCATCTCGTGACCCGTGTGTGTGTGTGTGTGTGTGTGTGTGTGTGTGTGTGTGTGTGTGTGTGTGTGTGTGTGTGTGTGTGTGTGTGTGTGTGTGTGTGTGTGTGGGTTCTGCTTGGTGGTGATGAATAGGCCGTGGTGATGTGCTGTGGAGCCCGTCATAAGCCAGTCGGTGACAGTTCCACTGATCCCCAAACCCCTCTCGCTCCACTGTCTCTGTTTGGGGCTGCAGATAGTGGCTCACAATGAGAGGTGACTCACAGTGTGTGTGTGTGTGTGTGTGTGTGTGTGTGCATGCTGAAAACATGAGGATGAACAAGCAGGCCCACACACACATGCTTACACACACATCTACATACAGTAAATCAAACACCAGCAGGGAGTCCTATGACCTACTGTTCAATTCTGTTTTAGGCAAAAGACACAAACAGTTGGAGCATCCTTTTGTCTAATTGTTCCCTTTCAATTTTTTGTCAAAAGGCATTTTCACGTGAACACACACACACACACACAGTCCCATGGTTAGCTTCCCAGTCAGTTCTTTATCCCAGCCTAATTCATGGTAGAATGTGTGCATTGTTTCCCTTTCATTCTAATCTCCTCTTCTTTAATCCATATTAGATTCTCTTTGAGTGGGCTACAATCGGAGGCAGCGAGGCAAGGCATCGGAGGGCTAATACTCTTTGTCACTTAGCATGGAGACTAGACCTTTGTGATGGAGCGAGCTGGGAGGGGGGGGGGGGGGGGACAATTGTTCCTTGTCACGGCCATCTTAACCCCCCTCCAGCAAATCAGCTTGAACCTGGATTAGAGCCATATCATAGTCCTGACAGATCTGCAAAGCAAACAACCACTTACAGGATGTCGCTGGAAGGGAAGTCTATGGAGGACAGTGGATGGGGCGCTGCAGCATCTCCAGAGGTCCAGACACCGGCAGGGTTGACTTTAGGAGGTGCACGGTTTCAATGGGGGCAGCAATAAGGCTGCTGAGGACTTTGGCACCAGAGGTTTCTAAGTCACGGTTGACTGTTCCTTTTGGTAACTATCTGTGTGTGTAATATTTGATTGTATCATACTGAACAGTATTACTATCTGTGTGTGTAATATTTGATTGTATCATACTGAACAGTATTACCCACCCACTAAGACTAGCAGGACAGTCCTCCATGTGGTCCAGTTCTGCTTTGGAGGGGTCAGTCACTAGCCTCTGGGTTTGTCTCAGGGAGAGTGTACAGCAAGCTAGCCTCTCCTCTCTTGCCACCCAACTCCTTCACACACACACACACACACACACACACACACACACACACCCCGACCCCGACCCCGGTCTCCCAGCAGGGGTCTGCCTGGTCAGCAGTTCCTAGGTGTCCATTACAGTGGCTGTGCCCTCAATTTACAGTTATTAGGAGCCAGCGGCGGTCTGGCCCCCCCCCCCCCCCCCCCCCGCCTCCGCTTGCTGTGGCCGGGCTCCCTCCATCCTCTCCTTGGCTTTGTTGATAAACCCAGAGAGCCACGCTAAATGCCACGTTCTGATAGCGGCCCCGTGGCACAGCACACAGGGTATAATCAATCCCAGATTGCTGCCGGTATTTATGTGTGTGTGTGTGTGTGTGTGTGTGTGTGTGTGTGTGTGTGTGGAGATGTTATGGGGGGGTTTGGCGCCTTAAGGATGGTCAGAGATGGTGAAATGGTGGAAAAAGCGATGAGCGGACACTTCTTAAACCAGGGATGAACTCTGGCTGTAATCCAATCGACCTCCCTCCCTTTTTTCCCTTCTCCCTCTCTCTCTCTCTCTCTCTCTCTCTCTCTCTCTCTCTCTCTCTCTCTCTCTCCCCCCCTGTCTCTTATCACATAATGTCAAATCGTCGACGGGGAAGGAATACTCCAGCACAGGCCGTGGTCTCTCTCCGACCGCCTCTCTCCTTCTCACCCTCTCTTCTGTCGCTTCCCCTCCACATTCAGTTTTCCTCTCCTCCTTCCTGTCTTTCCTCCTCCCTCCTTCTTTTCTGCTCCATCTCTCTCTCTTTTTACCACCTCTGTCCACCCTCCCCTCCCCGCGTGCTCTCCAGCAGAAGTGCCGAGCCAGGGCTTTTGGCCGCCGGTAATTTATTTTCCCATTAGCCCCCTCTCTGAAGTGTGTACTCTGGGTCTGAGAGGTGCAACGCAGGCCGGACGGCGGAGGAGAGGAGGAGAGCGCCCTGGCCACCCTGATAAGGCCTGAGAGAGAGAGGGGGAGAGAGGGAGATTGTTGGGGTTGCTGGTGGTAATATTAGCTCATCGGCTTCTCTGTATTCACTCCACCAGGCAGAGTTTCCCCAACACCTGATCTATGGATTATAAGAGTAGGGCTATCAGGTGAAGGAAACAAACACACACACACACACTCACACACTTTTTTTTGTTTAAGCTCTCCTGTATGCACATACACAACCTGCAGACCTAGGACACCTGTGACCTTGCTGGAAGGTCATTGGATGAAACATGGATGCGCATGTGTGTGTCAGCCGTGGTTGAAGGCAGAAGGCAACATGTGTGTGTGTGTCCATTCTCTCTCTGTCAGGATTAGGCCGTGAGATTTGTGCCTCCGCCTGTCAGGTGAAGACATTCCAGGCCAGCACATGCACACACACACGCACACGCACACACACACACACACACACACACACACACACACACACACACACACACAGTCTGCCCAACACCTAACTTAGTGTCTTCAGTTCACATCCGTGGCCCAGGCTCATTTGACCTGTTTAAGTTCTCTCTGTGAGTGGCTGTGTGTGTGTGTGTGTGTGTGTTTGCGTGTGTGTTTGCGAGTGTGTTTGTTGTGTATAAATGATGAATGTGTGTGAGAAGCAGAGCGGAGACTTCCCCTCTGGTCTTCTGGTCCTCTGGTCCTGGTGGGCTGAAGGGCTGCCCCCTCTGGTCACCTGGTCCCCTGGTCTTCTGGTCCTCTGGTCCTGGTGGGCTGAACAACTAGGGCTGCCCCCTCTGGTCCTCTGGTCCCCCTCTGGTCTTCTGGTCCTCTGGTCCTGGTGGGCTGAAGGACTAGGGCTGCCCCCTCTGGTCACCTGGTCCCCTGGTCCCCTGGTCCCCTGGTCTTCTGGTCCTGGTGGGCTGAAGGACTAGGGCTGCCCCCTCTGGTCCTGGTGGGCTGAAGGCTGAAGGCCGTCCTCTGGGCTCTGGGCTGGAAATTATTTTTTTTATCTCTCATTGTTAGGGCGTCATGCTATTTACATAAGTGCTCCGCTTGTATTTTGGAGCAGAGAAAAAAAACCAAACCCCCCCATCCCCACACACACTCATTTAACAACCTCTGCCCGGGGAGCAAAAATAAATCCCCACGCATAATAACAGCCCATCAATTGGTGCCCATCCTCTGATGTCTCTCTCGGTCCCTGTAAGGCTGCATTCAGGGGCCGTGTTAAAAGGTCCCGCGCCTTATCAGTTATCAGGGGAGGCCAAATTGACAGGGAGGGATCCCTCCATTGTGTGTGTGGATTTCAAAGGGTGCACGGGGAGCGGAGTGGACGTCTGTGTTTCCAGCAGCTGTGACCTTGGAGAAGGGACAGTCTCCCCCCCGATATGCTGACGGCTGATTCTGCAGCGCGCTGCGCCCGTTCGACCTCGCCTCGCGCCTCTGTCAGAGCCGGGACGTCGTAGGAGCGCCCCCCCCCCGTCCCCGTCCCCCACCCCACCCCCCACTGACAATTTAGCCACCGTGTTTTATTTGATTTTTTTTGTTTTGTTTGGAGCGGTGCTTCTTCATGGAAGCGTTCTTCCCGTGAGTCGGGTCAGCTTTTCCGTGGAAGCAAGGCTCCGGTCATGGTCACCTAGACGGAGTGGAAGACGTGAGTCACCAGCGACTTACCTATTCTGGATTTCAACTGTACACTTCTCCTTCCATTCTCCCCACCTCCATCGCCCTGTTTGTGACAAACAGAGACTTAGGAGATGACAGAGATGATACCGCCTCTCTTTCTTTCTTTCCCTGTCGCTCCCCCTGTTTGTTTGTCTCCTGTAGAGCGGATTAAGGAGGAGAAAGAACGTACCGTGGTCCCGTTCCGAGAAATTCAC
The DNA here is from genome assembly GCA_017639675.1 of Aplochiton taeniatus. Taxonomy (NCBI): domain Eukaryota; kingdom Metazoa; phylum Chordata; class Actinopteri; order Galaxiiformes; family Galaxiidae; genus Aplochiton; species Aplochiton taeniatus. The sequence continues at coordinate 894,086 of CM030184.1, forward strand.
AATTTCACAGCTTGGTTGTTTTGTTTTCGGCCCCTATCGGACGGATGCCCTCGTCATTGAAGGGTTTGGGGTATCGTGACCGGGGGAACCGAAAGGGGTAGTCAGGCCTAATATTCATAATAATAATAATGATAATAATAATAATAATAATAATAACTGTGTTTGGGGGTTGGCACACACCCACAAAGTGATCATCACCTCAGATTGCTGCTTCTCAAACGATGGCGGATCAATGCAAAACATTGACCGTGTTTGTTCAATTAGAAACCAATGACTTGTGACCTATGTTTAAAGCCATTAGCTGATTGTAGTGTGTGTGTGTGTGTGTGTGTGTGTGTGTGTGTGTGTGTGTGTCTCTCTCTCTCTCTCCGGTCCATACCGAGAAGGCAGTTCCTTAAGCACTCAGCCTAATTAATCCATCTCTTGGTGACAAAGGAACCCCCCCACCCCTCCCAGTCTCTTTCCTCTGGCCTGTCCCATTGGCATTTTGGGCAGGGGGATCCGTGCAGCGGGACCCCTGGACCCCCCTCCTGCCCTGACCCCTGCCCCCCCACCAGGGGAGCAGCTGTGGATCGATTCTGGGCCAGCTGGCATTAGAGTAGAGGGGAGGGACCGGTGCCCTATCAGACACACACACACACACACACACACACACACACACACAGTCCTGACACGGACCTGTGCTGTACATGTGTAGGGGAGAGGCTGACAGGCTGTGGAGGTATTTCTGCTCGTTTGAGGGCTTTGGGGAGTGAAGGCCTATGTTGGCGTATCAAGGAGGACTGGTGTTGGGTTGGCTAAAGCTTTGATGAGACGCTGCAGTGGCACAGAGCAGCAGCCAGGGGGCAGCATACAGCCACCCCTCCTCTGGCCCTTCTCCTGCACCCCCCCCCCCCTCAGGTATTTAGCTATTCCAAAGGCTCAGAAGAAAAGAGTGTTGATAGTCATATCCTCTCTGTAATAAATTAAACTTCCTTATTGTACTTTCCTTTCATTTTACACATTGTCACAACCCCAGACCCCCTAATCTCTCTGCTCCTCCTCCTCCTCCCCACACCCACACACCCACACACACACACACACACACACACACACAGAGTTGATTGACAAGCCGCATCCGGGGAAAAGAACACGTTTTCATTGTTTGCCGCCCGACACAAATCTGTTGAAATGGTTATTCTTTGGCCTGGGTATTTGCATATCCTTAAGTATTTCCTTTTTTCAAGAAGAGCCCCCCCCCCCCCTTCTCTCCTTCGCTCCTCATCCTTTTACTAAATCCCCCTGTGTTAAGTGTTTGATGCATTTTCAAAATTCATTCACAAAGTATCTACATGCACTATTAGCTTCATATAATGGCTGGGGCATCATCTGGGGCCCTGATAAGAGGTGGAGAGGAGGGTTTTTTCTCTCGCTCCTCAAACGAGGCGTTCATCGGGGGGAGGATGACGCCGTCATATCCCGGACGCCGCGACGAGGCTCAAATGTCAACGGCAAATGTCAAGTGGTCGGCACGGCGCCGTGTGTGTCTCTCAACCACTGCTTCTTTTGGTTCCGTCTGAGAGAGAGAGAGAGAGAGAGAGAGAGAGAGAGAGAGAGAGAGAGAGAGAGAGAGAGAGAGAGAGAGAGAGAGAGAGAGAGAGAGAGAGAGAGAGAGAGAGAGAGAGAGAGAGAGAGGGAGAGGGAGAGGGAGAGGGAGAGGGAGAGGGAGAGGGAGGGAGAGAGAGAAAAGGAGGGTAAAGTGGACAGAAGTTGTTAGTTGGTGTGTTTGTTGAATGTTTGAGGACCTAACTGGGAAACATTATCTCTGGGCTGAAGCATCGTGGCCATAGTTCAGCCAACTCCCACCTGGACAGGCTTTGTTAACAAGAATGTTTCTTTATTCGGAATATTACTGATATCTAATTATGTATGCGTGTGCTGTGTCCTTGTGTGTGTGTGTGTGTGTGTGTGTGTGTGTGTGTGTGTGTGTCCAGGCATGTGTCTGTGTGAATAATACCCTATGGTCCTGAGTGATAAGGCCATGATTGAGTCTGTACCAGAGAGAGAGAGAGAGAGAGAGAGAGAGAGAGAGAGAGAGCAAGCCTCTGAGACATCAAGCAGAAGGTGATGTAAAGAGCCCCTATCGTCTCATCTCTTACAAACGTGTGTGTGTGTGTGTGTGTGTGTGTGTGTGTGTGTGTGTGTGTGTGTGTGTGTGTGTGTGTGTGTGTGTGTGTGTGTGTGTGTGTACAGTATGTATATGCACTCTCCACACACTGGCGTGGCGTGTGAAAGGGAACTACCTGTCATTGTTCACACAAGAGCCTGCGTCCTCAGGACTTCTGGCACAAGCAGAAAAGAATAGTCTCTCTCCGGCCTTCCTCAACTGTCTCTAACATAGGCGTTGTTTGTTTTGTGGAGGCCAACGTGTGGGCCCTGGACAGGAGGCCTGTGTATACAAACTAGTTCCTATGTGTGTGGCATATAGGCATTAAACCAAGGTAGTAAACAGAGAGAGAGAGAGGGAGGGAGGGAGAGAGGGGGGGGGGGGGGGGGGACTGAGACAGAGATGTAGAGAGGTGACACTGAGAAGGGGAGATAAAGACAGAGCTGTGTCTAAAAGCAGCAGCCTATTTCTTTCATTCCACATGGCCAGTCGGATAGCTCCCTCTGTGTCTGTGTGTGTGTGTGTGTGTGTGTGTGTGTGTGTGTGGTGTGTGTGTGTGTCCCTCCCTCAACTGCTCTCTGATCATTATGCTGGATTCACATCTAACATCAAGCCAGCACCCCAACACAGACACACACACACACACACACACACACACACACACACATAATGTAACTGTGAACTACAGCTTGGTCCCCTGTCAAAAAAAGGAGAGAGAAAGGGTAAAAAAAAACAACACGAAGAAGAAAATGGCACGCCAGCGGTATGAACACAGTGAGGACGCTTGCAAATCTGCTATTGGGTGACAGCACGGCGCGCCTGTCCCCAGAGGGGCCAGAGAGAAAACAGCTCCGGCTTGTTGGGGGGGCCGTGGGGCCAGGGGGACAGACGTCCCCAACTGTTTTGTAGGCCGTATCTGAGAACACTGTCAAGGCTTTGCGGCGGGGCTTTTTCCACCGGGCCCGTTTGGAATGGGCTTTCGCTCCCCATAAAGCACCATTCACACACACCGTGTCTCCTCAGCTCCTATCACTGGGACCCATGTGGCCACGTCCATTTTGACTCCCAGACACCTTCCCCACAGCTAATCCGCATTTTGCAAAGATCGAACGAAATAGCTTTCCTTCGGAACGCGGCCGGGACAAAACGGAAATACGCCGCTGAAGCCGTGGTGTTGCTATCCACTGACCGAGGAATGACACGGGACAATGCAGACAGACATGCACCCCCCAGTCTCACGTGATGTGATGTGGCTCCGTACGTCTCTAACCACTGTACCCCCCCCCCCCCCCCCCCCCCCACAGGAGTCTCCGTCGGGCCGCAGGAAGGCGCTCGCCACCAGCAGCATCAACATGAAGCAATACGCCAGCCCCATGCCCACCCAGACGGACGTCAAGCTGAAGTTCAAGCCCCTGTCCAAGAAGGTGGTGTCTGCCACACTGCAGTTCTCCCTGTCCTGCATCTTCCTCCGCGAGGGCAAGGCCACGTGAGTCAGCCCCGCAAACTCACACACACACACACACACACACCCCCACTAACACACACACACACACACCCGCTAACACACACACACACACACACACACACACTCTCACACATTCATCATTACTCCCTCCTCATTCGTTTTTAATAGAAGCAGCTAAAACACACACACACACACACACACACACACACACACACACACACACACACACACACACACACTCCAGCCATGCCAGACTGGGGGTCTTTGTTGTGCTGTGGATGGTGGGGCCAGGGGCCGCCTCACCCCTGTTAACCCTTCGGGGAATGATGTCAGCCACACACAAACAAACTCCATTACATCAGCTCAAATGAGCCTCTGAGTCTAGGGCCACCAAACAGAGCCAGCAGAAAGAAAGGAAGGAAGAAAGAAAAGAGGCGGATATGATAAGGGGGGGTGGGGGTGGGGGGGGTTAAAGGAGGAAATGCGGTTTGCCTTTGGTTTGGTTTGGGGAGAAAGGCTGCTATATAAGGTCCACTGTATCTCCAGTATGGAAACTGGGGGGGGAGAAGGGGAGGAAGAGAGGATGAGTAGAAAGAGTAGGGATGGAGTGAAGGAGGGAAGGGTGGATGAAGGAGGGAGGGGTGGATGAAGGAGGGAGGGGTGGATGAAGGAGGGAGGGGTGGATGAAGGAGGGAGGGGTGGATGAAGGAGGGAAGGGTGGATGAAGGAGGGAGGGGTGGATGAAGGAGGGAGGGGTGGATGAAGGAGGGAGGGGTGGATGAAGGAGGGAGGGGTGGATGAAGGAGGGAGGGGTGGATGAAGGCGAGGTGAGGTAATCCTGTTGTGCTACCCCAGTGACTGGAGCCAAGGTGTGAGATTGACCCCTGCACCCTGCGTGGCCTGTTTCCACAATGAGCAGCACACAGGGAAACAAAGCACAGCCACTGCATAGCTACTGTTTAGCTAATAGTAGGATGGGGTTTACAGCAGGCTGATTTAATTCACTGAAAACAACACTGTGTGTGTGTGTGTGTGTGTGTGTGTTTGTGTGTGTGCTCCCCCTCCCTCAGTGACGAGGACATGCAGAGCCTGGCCAGTCTGATGAGCATGAAGCAGGCGGACATCGGCAACCTGGACGACTTTGAGGAGGAGAACGAGGAGGATGAGGAGAACAGGGTGAACCAGGAGGAGAAAGCTGCTAAGATCACAGGTGAGAGGGGGGAGACCACCTCAGGATGTGGACAGGAGAAGCGTGGCCTTCGCCTCATAGGTCAACCAGACTCACGCTTTGTTAACTCTGCATCGGGACGTTACTGAGACGTGGGCCATGACCCTTGACCCTCGGTTAGTCCATCCATAACCAGGGCCAGTGAGGGGCATCACCTTCACCATGACCTCTGCTCCTTGCCATTCCTCCACGGCTCCCCCCGCCCCCACCCCGCCCATATGACTGAGACACGCACGGCGGGTGAAGTCTGGTCGTTTATAGGTTTCACCTTCAGTTCCTCACTGCGCTTTGGTTTGCGACCTTTGACCCGCTTCCCCCCCCCCCCCCCCACACACACACACACACTCACACACACACTCCATTACGTGCTCCCTCTTCCTCTTCCATCCCTAGTGTGTCGGTGGTGGGTCCCAGCCCCTTGCTTCCTCTCCATACATGCTGTGACTTCATGCATGGTCCTCCATCTCTTAATCCAGCTCTCCAATGCACCACCCCTTCCCCCTTTCATCCTCATGTTTTCCTCCTCTTCCCCCTTTCATCCTCATGTTTTCCTCCTCTTCTTTCCTTTAATCTCTTCTATATGGATATGATATAGATATATATATCTGTTCTATATGGATATGATATAGATATATATACCAAGCATTGGGTCAATCCTCTTAACCAGTTAGACCACACACACACACACACACACACACACACACACACACACACACACACACACACACACAGACACACAGGCCCAGCTAAAGCGTTTGGCACCCGTGGCCATGCTGATGACCTAATATGGTTTACCAATGTGTCTTTGGAGAGGAGAAGTGCCTGACGTCTTATCACTGACCGACACTTCACATGGCCACACTGTGTGTAGACACACACACACACACACGCACACACACACACACCCTGACCCACCCTGACTCGACGACAGAGAATGCCGGGCGTTCAGTCTTGTAGCTTCTTGGCGCTCTCTCTCTCTCTCTCTCTCTCTCTCTCTCTCTCTCTCTCTCTCTCTTTTCACCCCCCCACACACACACACACACACACACACACACACTCCATTACGTGCTCCCTCTTCCTCTTCCATCCCTAGTGTGTCGGTGGTGGGTCCCAGCCCCTTGCTTCCTCTCCATACATGCTGTGACTTCATGCATGGTCCTCCATCTCTTAATCCAGCTCTCCAATGCACCACCCCTTCCCCCTTTCATCCTCATGTTTTCTTCCTCTTCCCCCTTTCATCCTCATGTTTTCCTCCTCTTCTTTCCTTTCATCTCTTCTATATGGATATGATATAGATATATATATCTCTTCTATATGGATATGATATAGATATATATATCTCTTCTATATGGATATGATATAGATATATATCTATATATATATATATATATGCATGGGGCGCCTACAGCAATGCTCGACCTGCCACATGCATTGGGGGGTGTCCTGTGTCCCACCCAAAGCCTCTCTGTCTCCTGTGTCCCACCCAAAGCCTCTCTGTCTCCTGTGTCCTACCCAAAGCCTCTCTGTGTCCTGTGTCCTACCCAAAGCCTCTCTGTCTCCTGTGTCCCACCCAAAGCCTCTCTGTCTCCTGTGTCCCACCCAAAGCCTCTCTGTCTCCTGTGTCCCACCCAAAGCCTCTCTGTCTCCTGTGTCCTACCCAAAGCCTCTCTGTCTCCTGTGTCCTACCCAAAGCCTCTCTGTCTCCTGTGTCCTACCCAAAGCCTCTCTGTCTCCTGTGTCCCACCCAAAGCCTCTCTGTCTCCTGTGTCCTACCCAAAGCCTCTCTGTCTCCTGTGTCCTACCCAAAGCCTCTCTGTCTCCTGTGTCCCACCCAAAGCCTCTCCGTCTTCTAGGGGTGCTACCAAGCTAGCGTGCCAGCTAACCAACTAACCACTTGGCATTAGCCAAGATGCTAAGCCAACTGAATCGTGCCCTGCGGAATATATACTCTATTAGTTCTCACAAATACTATATGTTCCTACACACACACACATATCTGTGTGTGTGTGTGTGTGTGTGTGTCTGTGTGTGTGTGTGTGTGTGTACTCTTGTATGAGTGTGCTTACCCGTCCTCCTCTTCCTTCCTCCCCTCCTCTGGCCTTCTCGTTTGCAGAGATAGTAAACCAGCTGAATGCCCTCAGCTGCTTAGATGACGATGATGAGGATGAGGATGATGAAGGTCTAAAGCGAGCACGCAAAGCGCCCGCTAAGCCTGCCGCTACCTCTCAAGGTCTCTCATGTCCCCCCCCCCCCCCTCATCTCCTGTCCCCTCCACTGGTCTCTCTCTCTCTCTCTCTCTGGTTAACTCCCATAACATCTCTCTCTCTCTCTCTCTCTCTCTCTCTCTCTCTCTCTCTCTCTCTGGTTACCTCCCATAACATCTTTCTCTCTCTCTCTCTCTCTCTCTCTCTCTCTCTCTCTCTCTCTCTCTCTCTCTCTCTCTCTCTCTCTCTCTCTCTCTCGTTAACTTCCACAACGTCTCTCTCTCGCTCTCTCTTTCTCTCTCTCTTTCTCTCTCTCTCTGGTTAACTCCCATAACATCTCTCTCTCTCTCTCTCTCTCTCTCTCTCTCTCTCTCTCTCTCTCTCTGGTTACCTCCCATAACATCTTTCTCTCTCTCTCTCTCTCCCTCTCTCTCTCTCCCGTCCTTTCCCTCCTCTCATCATCTCTATCCGTCGGTGTTGTGATGGTGGGTTGATGTCCTTCCTTGGTTTGGTGCCCCCCCCCGTGATGTTTCAACACCCACCCTTCAAGCCCCCACCCCCACCTTTGTTTCTGCAATTTGCAGTGAACCAAGCATTGGGTCAATCCTCTTAACCAGTTAGACCACACACACACACACACACACACACACACACACACACACACAGGCCCAGCTAAAGCGTTTGGCACCCGTGGCCATGCTGATTACCTAATATGGTTTACCAATGTGTCTTTGGAGAGGAGAAGTGCCTGACGTCTTATCACTGACCGACACTTCACATGGCCACACTGTGTGTAGACACACACACACACACACACACACACACACACACCCACCCTGACTCGACTACAGAGAATGCTGGGCGTTCAGTCTTGTAGCTTCTTGGCGTTCTCTCTCTCTCTCTCTCTCTCTCTCTCTCTCTCTCTCTCTCTCTCTCTCTCTCTCTCTCTCTTTTCAACGCCACCCGCCCTGGCACCACAGAACAGTGAGGAGGATGAAGATTGAGTGGACACGTCTCCAGCCCTCCGACTAGGATCTCCATAGATACCCCCCCCCCTACCAGCGCACGGTTGCCAACGGTAACCGGGCAGGCCCATAAATCTTGGCGGTGAGGCCAGTGTGTGAGCTGGGAGAGGGGAGGTCCAGCCGCAACATGTCGGCTATCCCCAGCAGTTAGTCTACATGAGTGGTTCACTCCAAAGTGCAACGTGGTATCTTTTGATTTGTCGACGTTTCTGTTCATCCCGACCCCCTTCATCGTGGGCTGTGTTGGGAGGGGGACCTTCATTCGATGTATGTTGGTGTTTGCCTGTGTTCGCCTTGCCTCGTTGTACTAACTGTGTCTTCCTGAATTGCGTTTGTCTTTTTTTTTTTTTCATTTTCGTTTTGGCTACCGTGGCGACAGAGCTGATCAGCAAGCTGAACTTTCTGGAAGAAGATCTGGACCTGGACACGCCCCCTGCCATGAGCAGCAACCCCTTTGAGGATCCGGACGATGAGCCCAACCACTTCAACCCGTTTGGCGACCCTGATGATGAAGGTAAGTGATCGACCCGGAGCCAGAGGGCTCATCAGCCGCCGGAAAGGCAGAGGGCCCCAAACATTTCATTCCATCTAGATCATTCTTCAAAATGAAGCTGTAGTTTCAACAGAACAACCTAAAGGCAAGCGCTGTCCCCTAACCTCTGAAGGAACCGGTTGACCGTTCATTGGCGGCGTACAACAAATATTGATTGAAGTTTTGAAAAAAGTATGGCTCTTTGGCACGCTGACCGCTGTGCTCCCTGCGTGTGTGTGCCTAGCAGTGTGAGAGTATCGAGAGCTATTTCCGTCCGCTGGTTGATCTTTCGATGGGCTTCAGTCTATTTTGGTCGGTTAGGGATAAAAAAAGGCGCTATTTTAGAACTGTTTTTTCAACATATTAGCCGGCACACTGACTCTACAGAAGCTGAAGAAGATACGGTAGACGACAGCCAACTGAATACTATTCAAATAATGTCTGACAGTAGGACTCGGGGCTATGGTCTGTGAGGTGAGAGAAGTATGGTTTGCATGGGGATTGTGTCGAGGGTGTGTTTGTTCAGAGGGGCTTTCAGAAAGGGAATAAGCACCACTGGATAATTGGTGGCCATGCTCTGAGCAGACGTGGTGGGGCTAGGCTGTTGGAGCACATTGCAAGGTAACAATTTCTCCGCAGAATCTGCCTGCAGCTGTTGTTTGAGCGTTCAGAAAGCCCAACCTGAAAATGGGATGCCAAGGTCTTTGTAGTCAGCCGCCTCCAGACCACTTAGTAAAGCCTTTGACCTTTTAACCCTGTACTGTCATGTTTCCTCCTGTGTGCAACCGCAAAATTAAACATGTTTCTACCCAAAACATTTCTGGCTACTCCACAAGGAGGAAACATTAGTTCAGTTTAGAACCGGAGGGACAGTAGCCTAATAATCAGGTGGTCAGCCTTGCATGTCTAAAATGTTAAATAAAGTACTGTACGCTAATAGAGTTTGCTTATAATGAACCTCAGTAATTGGAGGTTTGGCCATAACTTGAATCAAACTGATCTGATCTGACCACACACACCCTAAAGTAGACATCGTACCCAGTGGGGACTTGTTCCATGGGAAGGTTTGTGTTTGCATATACAAACACGCGTCCTAATGCAGACCTACCTGTTTCCCACACAGACCCCCCCCTAATGCAGACCTACCTGTTTCCCACGCAGACCCCCCCCTAATGCAGACCTACCTGTTTCCCACACAGACCCCCCCTAATGCAGACCTACCTGTTTCCCACACAGACCCCTCCCTAATGCAGACCTACCTGTTTCCCACACAGACCCCCCCCTAATGCAGACCTACCTGTTTCCCACGCAGACCCCCCCCTAATGCAGACCTACCTGTTTCCCATGCAGACCCCCCCCTCCAGCCCCCGCTCCGCCAGCGGGTCAACAACCAGATGGTCTACGAGCACGACTCCTCCAACCCCTTCGACGAGCCAGACGACGCCAACACACGGGGCCCCCCGCACACGTACTCAGAGCCCCCGCACACGTACTCAGAGCCCCCGCCCTCGGGGAACCCCTTTGAGGAGCCCGACCAGGAGACGGACCCCCAGACGCTGCTGGAGCCCCCCAAGCCCAGACCGAGGAAGGGGGTGCGGCCCGTGGACATGAGCAAGTACCTGTACGCAGACACCGCCCGCAGTGAAGAAGACGAGCTGGATGAGTGAGTGAGGAAGAGGGGTGGGAAGGAGGGGGGGGGGTTGTTGATTCCTCCGACAATCTCAGATTCCCAAAGAGACATGATGTAAATCTGGTAGACAGCAAAGACTGGCTTCTACTGGAGCATGGAGAAAAAGGCGGTTTGTGTGTGTGTGTGTGTGTGTGTGTGTGTGTGTGGTGGGGCCCGAGCCCTGTCCTGCCGGTGTAGAGGGGCTCTGCCAGCCCCCCGCCCAGCCCACAGTGACCAGGCAGCTCTTTCAACAGGAACAAGGAGCCCGTTGTTTTACGGCATTCCTTCCCCTTGTCTCCCCCTCCCTCCCTCCCCTACCTCCCCCCTCCTTCAAAACACCACTCCTCAGCCAAGAGCAATTAGTCTCCCCTGCCCGTTGAGCGTGGGGCTATGCTTAGGCGTGCCACAGCGTCCTTTGAGTTTGACGTCCAGACTGAAGGAGAACGTCTTCAGTCTGGGCAAAGCGCTGTGATATCCGGCAACAGGACTTTCCCCGCGCTGACCCACAGAGATCTCTGCAAGCCAAACCACCAGAGAAGTCACGTTACGAGCCCCATTCGGACCCCCCTAAGCCGTCACTCCAGCCATGCAGACAGTCTGACTCTGGGGCCGGGGTTTCTTTTGTCCCGGCCCCCTGAACCTGGAGCCCTTTGGCCCCCAGAATGGAGGAGTTGAAGAGGCCAGCCAGTGTTGTGACGGGGGCCTTTTCACGTGTCCTTTAGCGGACCTTGCCCCCCCCCCCCCCCGCCCCCCCGCCCCTACCTGCCGTCCGCCCTCTGCTCCTCCGCTGGCAGGGTTTGAGGCCTGGACACAGAAAGAATGTGCATGACAGACGCTCCTCAACACCCCAGCCTGACAGTACTGGGAACACATGCGCCATGACTAGTGTAATCAGTTCATCCTCCATTTTGTCTGTCCAAATCAAAGCTGCCTTGATATTATTTCAGTATGGACGTCTTGCTTTTGCTGATTTTTAAACATGGCGTTTCCAGTTACTGTCTTTTTTCAACTGGTGTTGGTCCGAACCTCCTCTACGTGTGAACGTAACGGCTGGCTATCCCCTACCGACGCTTCTGGACCGCCGTTGGCCAGTTCAATCGGCCCTACACTATTAAAGGCCAGCGTTGAAAGCAAACGACTGAGTCCGACCTGTGGGGCACACCAAGGCAACTACAGCAAATTACCTAATCCCCCCACACACACACACACACACACACACACACACACCTTTTGGCACGGTGTGTCCAGGCCTTGAGACGGACACAGAGTCCCCCTAACCTCATCTCTCAGGTTCCCAGAACTCAAAGACGTTAGCTCTCCCCCTGTGTTTGTTGGTGTGACTGGGTGTACCTGTGTTCCTCCCTCTGTGTTTGTTGGTGTGACTGGGTGTACCTGTGTTCCTCCCTCTGTGTTTGTTGGTGTGACTGGGTGTACCTGTGTTCCTCCCTCTGTGTTTGTTGGTGTGACTGGGTGTACCTGTGTTCCTCCCCCTGTGTTTGTTGGTGTGACTGGGTGTACCTGTGTTCCTCCCTCTGTGTTTGTTGGTGTGACTGGGTGTACCTGTGTTCCTCCCTCTGTGTTTGTTGGTGTGACTGGGTGTACCTTTGTTCCTCCCTCTGTGTTTGTTGGTGTGACTGGGTGTACCTGTGTTCCTCCCCCTGTGTTTGTTGGTGTGACTGGGTGTACCTGTGTTCCTCCCTCTGTGTTTGTTGGTGTGACTGGGTGTACCTGTGTTCCTCCCTCTGTGTTTGTTGGTGTGACTGGGTGTACCTGTGTTCCTCCCTCTGTGTTTGTTGGTGTGACTGGGTGTACCTTTGTTCCTCCCTCTGTGTTTGTTGGTGTGACTGGGTGTACCTGTGTTCCTCCCCCTGTGTTTGTTGGTGTGACTGGGTGTACCTGTGTTCCTCCCTCTGTGTTTGTTGGTGTGACTGGGTGTACCTGTGTTCCTCCCTCTGTGTTTGTTGGTGTGACTGGGTGTACCTGTGTTCCTCCCTCTGTGTTTGTTGGTGTGACTGGGTGTACCTGTGTTCCTCCCTCCGCATGCGTGTTTGTCTGTGTGTATGTGCGTGTTTGTCTGTGTGTATGTGCGTGTTTGTCTGTGTGTATGTGTGCGTGCGTGTTTTTCTGTGTGTGTATGTGTGTGCGTGTTCATGCGTGAATATGGGCTTGTGGCCAAGAGTGTGTGTTTGCACGTCTGATCAATGGTCTAGCTTTTGGCGGCCAGGTCATAAGTGTCCTCTAGGCGTTCCACAGGTCACCTGTGTCTGGTCAACCTGTGGTGTGTGTATTGTGAATCTCCAGCCCTCATGAAGGTCCTTTCCACTGAAGGGAACTCGGCGAGCCACAAACTATCACAAGAATACGTTCCGACTGTCCCAGTAAAGGACCACATTCTAACTTCAATTTCATCTCCTCCATTTTTCTCCTGTCTTCCTCCATCCCATCACTCCAGATCCAACCCCTTCTATGAGCCGCGGACCTCCAGCCCAGTACCTTCCCCCGGTGGTACCCCCTCCCTGGACACTGGCCAGAAGAGGCGAGCACCCCAGCCCCCCAGCCCCAGCCCCATCACTGCAGGCCCCAGAGAGGCTCCAGACAGGGAGAGGGCCCTGCTGGGCGGACCCAGCCCAGTAGCAGCGGTGGTGGGGAGAGAGCTGGCCTCCTCCTCCCCGAAGGTGAGCATCCTGGTGGGGGTGTAGTAGGTTTGGCTCAGGGTGGGGGTGTAGTAGGTTTGGCTCAGGGTGGGGGTGTAGTAGGTTTGGCTCAGGGTGGGGGTGTAGTAGGTTTGGCTCAGGGTGGGGGTGTAGTAGGTTTGGCTCAGGGTAGGGGTGTAGTAGGTTTGGCTCAGGGTGGGGGTGTAGTAGGTTTGGCTCAGGGTGGGGGTGTAGTAGGTTTGGCTCAGGGTGGGGGTGCAGTAGGTTTGGCTCAGGGTGGGGGTGTAGTAGGTTAGGCTCAGGGTGGGGGTGTAGTAGGTTTGGCTCAGGGTGGGAGGGAGTAGGCCTGGGGTAAGAGGGCTGCAGAGCTGAGCTTAGTACCGTTCTCTTTTTTCAGATTAAAGTTACATTACATTATTTAAAACGTTCTTTTTATTTGATTGGGTTTGGAATAAATGCAACTGCATGTTTCTAAGTAATAGGATGTGTGACCCTTAACTGTTGCAGCTGAGTGTTTTTAGCACTGTGTGTGTGTGTGTGTGTGTGTGTGTGTGTGTGTGTGTGTGTGTGTGTTCACATTCATGTCCAGCAGCCCTCACAGTACGTTTTTTCTACCTTAGAAATTCCATCTCCCTCTCAATTGAGTTTGCCCATGAAGCCACCTAGCTCCTCATTTGAATGGAGTGATTTGTTTATTGGGCTGTTGTCATACGTTTATTTATTTAAATTAGACAAATCACGGTGGGTTTAATTAAATGGGTGATGGTCACACACTCACAGGAGGAGCCAGCCCACTGGTGAGGAATGATTGGCTGGGGGGTGGGTGGTGAAGGAGGTGTGTGTGTGTGTGTGTGTGTGTGTGTGTGTGTGTGTGTGTGTGTGTGTGTGTGTGTGTGTGTGTGTGTGTGTGTGTGTGGAGGGGCAACGAGCGAATGTGGGGCTTAAACACTGGGGGCTTAACTCCAGCAGAGTGATCACAAGGGGGTCAAACCCCCCCAAACAACACCCACACCCACAAACACACTTACAGTTAGTTTCAGCATCACGCCTATGTGACAAGCCAACATTGCGGGTGCACACACACTCACACACACACACACGCGCGCGCACACACACACACACACACACACACAACACCCCCCTCGCGGCTAGCTAGCTGGCTGTTTTAGTGTAGCTGGGTGGTGAGGCCGGTCGTCTATGTAATTATGGCACAGTGGCTTTATCACCCAGCTGCAGTTGCCTGTGACCGTGGGTGAGGGGCCCTAAACCACTTTAATTACCCAGAGCCAGTGGCCTGTGGTGGGCCGCACGCCGCCAAGAGCTGCCCCTGCTTCTGGAGCTCTGGAGGAGGTGGGGTGGGGAAGGGGGGAGGGGGGGGGGGGGGGTCACAAAGGGAAGGAGGGATACATTGAGGTGAGTTTATGAAGGACAGGAGGAATGAGAGAGAGAGTGATGGAGAGGAAGGAGGGATGGGGTGAGAGTGTGTTTAGGGGAGAGAGGCGGTAGAATAGTGGTGAAAGGAATCTGAAGATATTTCCAAGTAAACAGTTGTAGGCCTACAGGGTTTGTTGACATACAAGGAGACATTCTTTTTCCCCCTCACACCTTGCCTCACACACACTATTGGTATCTTGGCGCGCACACACACACACACGCACACACACACACACCTCGTCCGTGTGTAGGCTGAGAGATGACCTTTGAATGTATGAAGTCGGAGAGGATTAAGAGGGGAGACATTCCCACTATGTGGGGCCAAGATGAAACCAACACATCTCACTGGCAACGTGGACAGAATGTAGATGTGTGTGTGTGTGTGTGTGTGTGTGTGTTTTTGCACCGTGTGTGGAGATGTGATTGTGCCTGTATAGGTTCCTGAAGGCCCAAGGCTCCGTTTAAGAGGTGAATATGTATTTGCCTTGGTAGCCCTCCCCCAGAACTTAGTTAACCTCTAACTCTCTATCTGGTGTGAATGAATGTGTTTTTTCTCCTATGTGCAGTCCTGAACCTGCTACTTGCGAGGTTGATAGGCGGTGTAGGGCCAAGACAAAGAAACCCAAACACTATTTAATCTCTTAATAAAGATAGGGAGAAAACGCCCCCCCCCCCGTGCTTTAAACGTTCCCCACAGGGTCTGAGCAAATCCAACACGCCCCCGCCAAATGAAACAATTCCCTGCCCCCGACAATAGCGATCAAGGCGTGTCATTTTACATATATCAGTTATAGTTTCAATTTAGATCGCACAATCATTTGTCTTTCGGCTTAGCTTGGAAGCAGTTTAGCATAAACCCTGCATTGGGATGGATGGAGCCTGGGTTTAGGGATAGTTCCATCCACCTTGGCATCGCCTTAGAGACGGTCCTTCCCCAGCAGCTTGTGTCCAATCAGGACTTCTAGAGGACGTGTCCCTCCTGCCTTCTCTCCCTCCACGTCATGCACAGATGGAGGGGATATACACAACGCCTCTCCAAGTGCCCCAGACGGTCCATATCGTAACACGGAAGTCCCCTTACCCGACGCCATCGTTGGAGATGGTTATGAAAACCACTTCAATCACATTAGCGTCTTTTATGATGTAATGTCTTGGTATATGTTTGAAGGCATGACGGTCATGTGTTTGTCGACCACCTCTAGTGAGCTCCCCTGTCCGTCTGCCCCCCCCCCCCCCAGCCCTGCCTGGGAGAACAGTGAGATGGAGATCTCCAGAGTGCATTGAGTTCAGGTTTTGCATGTGTGAAGGAGTTGGCGCAGAATGTGAAGCGGCCCCACGGATTAATTTAAATGAACAGAGGAACTTTGTGTCGTGTGGCCGTGAGCTCCTTGTGGCCCGATTCAGTCCATCTCCTTTGCTAGGACGATTTCCCCCCTCCCTGCGCTCCAGCGATCCCTCGCTCCTCCTCTCCTTCCTCCTCCGCCCCGACAAGCCGCTCCTGCCGCCTTGCAGTCAGACGCTCTACACTTAGATGCTCTGATCTTTGGATTTTCATCAAGTTTCCGCTTGGCGAAGTATTTCCCTTATTTTCATATGGAGAAAAGTTGAGTGTGGAAACTTTTCACCGACGTGGGCAGAAAAGTTATTTTGCCGTTACACATTAACTCTGCATTTACATAAAGGCTTTGAGAAAGTGTCCCGTTCTTATGTTATCAAACTGAAGTGCGTGTAGGCCCTAGTGATGGCGTCGAAATTCTCCAAACCGCAGACAAAACGCCTTCGCAGAAACCCATGCGCAAAGCCACCGCACTGAGGTGGCAAAGTGAAACAACAGGAGAGATATGTTTCCTTTCAGCCCTCTTCCTCCAACGCCTCGCGTGGCTCTTTCCCGTTAATCAAAGGGTCCAAATGAAACAGTGTTTCAGAGGAGCAGTGAGCCCACACACTGGGGGGAGGCAGAGGCCAAAACTCCCCTTTCATTCCCCGCCTTTGTTTTTGCTGCCCTTCCTCCGCGCGGCTCGCGTGCAAATTGAAATTAGAATAAATTAACATGATTTAATTGAGTTCGCAGAAGGCTGTGATATTTCTTAATTAGCTTTGGCTCGGGGTTGGTGGCGGAGGCAGAACGTGCTGACACGGCAGAGTTTCAGAGAGGTGGCAGGGACAGAGGTCGCGTCTTTGGACACTTGAGGACCCGTTTGAGATGAGGACGGCCAGTTCCTCTCTGCCAACCCCCTGGCCCCCATCACGTGTACCCCTCTAACTAACCTCGAGCTGACACCAGGTCAGTCCAGATGCACACCCTGTTAAATGAGTTTGATGGGAAAGGTTTGGGTGAAACAGACGTCACTGTACGGCAGGCTGGAGTGGCTTTTCGTACCACCGCTTCCTGGTTGGTTTGGGCCTGGCTCCAGTTGGCAGGCTGTTCAAAGTGGAGGTTTTAGTCTGCCGGGAGCTCCCCACTCCCTCTCCACCTATATAAAGACCAGGCATTGTAACCTCAGTATCCCCCTTCGGCCCTTCCATAAGCTGTGTAATATTAGGAGAATAATCCTGGAGGGTTAAGGGAGTGGGTTGCTCCTCAGCCCCCAGAAACCCCATTCCCTCCGCGGTGAGCGGCGTGTTATTGGAGCCTGTGGGGGAGGGGGGGGGGGGGGACGCTCTGGTCCGATGCACTCCTGGTCCACTCACTGAGGGGGCTGTTGTGTCCATCGCTGGAGGGCACAGCCATCACCAAGTGGGGGGGGTGGGGGTGGGGGGGGGATAAGATGCCATCCTATTTCTACACAACGTCTTGTTTTCACTGCACTTCCACCATCACGGCAAGTTAAGCCTATCACTTTGAATATGGTGGCCACGCGTTGGAGATACTCCCGCAGTGATATGTGTAATAACAGCACATTACAACGATAGGACTATTGGTATGTGCTTTACTGGGGTGGGGGGGGGGGTGATGTATAGTAGCCTGTCCACATGGCTGGAGCTGGGGTGGACATCAAGGTCAGCAAAGTCCACCGTCCTAATCCTCTGGGCCAACTTCCTCCGAGATAGCGAGGGAGATAGAAAGTTCTAGACCTTTTCTTGTCGAGTCAGAGAGTTAGGGAGCTTTTTTGGCGCCTCAGAAGATCCACCTCTCCCAGAAAGGGTCTAATCCTGCCCTGGCCTTCTTCTCCATGTTTAACTTCTAACTCCTATGAAGACATTGTTGATGTACCTTTTTACACCTGTGCACAGGGGCTGGTGAAGGTCTCTGCGGGCTAGGACTGACTTTGTTTTACTATAGTCTGAGTTGCTTTGAAGAGTGGAAACTTTTTGGGTGTTGTATCCATGCAGGATTCAGACACGGGGGTGGTAAAGAGACGTTTGGTTTGAGTGAGCAGGTGTTTGTTTAATAATAAGATAAGAACCAGACAAAGTTCAGCCTGGTCCAGAGAAGATCTGTTTTGTCTTATGGATCGGCCTAGTTGTTGCGTATCGAAACCTTTTCCCTGTTATCGCAAACGACATTCAGCATTCAGCAAGGGTTTTTAAAATATGACTGTCCCTTAGGCCTCGATAACAGACTATTATCAATATACCATGTGCGCGAAGGTGCAGCAGGCTGGTCTTTGTGCTGGGAGTGGGGTGTGTGTTTGATCCAGTTTCAGTAATGCTACTATCATCCTCCCCCGCCGCCTCTGCTGGGTGTGTTTTGAGTTCACGAGTTAAGCACTAGCAAGAGAGCTCGCTGTCCTCAATGCCCACGCCGCCTGGTGGAAAAGGCCCTCTGCAAAGCGCTGCTTGTAATCTTCCTTTGGTAAGTCCTCCTTAGTTTTGTCTGCCAGGGATTACCTCACGAGCTGCAAGCAAGGAGGGAGGGAGGGAGGGAGGGAGGGAGGGGGAGAGAGAGAGAGAGAGAGAGAGAGAGAGAGAGAGAGAGAGAGAGAGAGAGAGAGAGAGAGAGAGAGAGAGAGAGAGAGAGAGAGAGAGAGAGAGAGAGAGAGAGAGAGAGAGAGAGAGAGAGAGAGAGAGAGAGAGAGAGAGAGAGAGAGAGAGAGAGAGAGAGAGAGAGAGAGAGAGAGAGGGGCAAAAAACTAAGGAAGTCAAAAGGGAAAGATGAGGATGGAGCGAAATCAAAACAAATCGCTGTGTAATCTCTGAGAAAAGAGAGGGAGCCGTCGGAGTTGAAGGGAAGTTTCCCCAGCCACTAATTTGCAGGGGGATCGGCTAATCCTGGTGTGTTTGATGTCTGGAATGGAGAGGTCTCTGTGAGAGCTACTATAGCAGGCTAATGGGCTTTATGAAGAGGACCAGAAAGGCCCTTTGTTTGCGTGTCCAAGCATACACGGCCCACATTGGCCAGGGGTTTGAATGACATGGTGGACGGAGGGGGTAACGTTAGCTTAATCTGGGCCTAATCCTCCCCTGCTCCCCCCACACACACACACACACACACACACACACACACACACACTCTCTCTCGTCCAGGTGTGTGTGAGCCTAAACCTTGAAGGTCGCATGGTTAAGGGTGAGGGGTGGATGGGGGACTGGGGCTCCACGGTATCCCACCCACTGTAGGGGCCTAAGACCCTCCGGACCCCCCGCACGCCCAACAGACAGCCGTGCTTGGCTCCCCTCTTCAACCTGAAGTGGCCACTGTCACTTTGTAATTGAATTAAACCAATCGCCCTCCGGAAGAATTGGACCTGGGAAGTGCCTTACAAGTTGGTCTGAGTGATTTGTCTGCCAAACCCTGTGTGTGTGTGTGTGTGTGTGTGTGTGTGTGTGTGTGTGTGTGTGTGTGTGTGTGTGTGTGTGTGTGTGTGTGTGTGTGTGTGTGTGTGTGTGTGTGTGTGTGTGATAAGGCTTTAATTGCCTTTTCATTAAAGCGGCCCGCTCGTCCCCTCCTTGGTCCGTTCTGTTAAGGCATGCAGGTGTGTGCTTCCCCTTCGTAAAATATTCCCGCCATTCTGCCATGGCTCCACACGTCTCCATTAAGCAGACGCCTCTCTCTCAGATCTCTGAGATCCATTGGGGGACCAGAAATGGATTGCCTGTCCCCTAGAGCCGCAATAGCATGGGTTGACCACCCCCTACCCCTCCCTCACCCCTACCCCTACCCCTCCCTCCCTCACCCCTCTCCCCCCTACCCCAAACCCCCTACTCCTCATCCCCCTACCCCTCCCTCCCTAGCCCCTCCCTCCCTGCCCCTCTCCCCTCTCCCCCTCCCCCCCCTTCCCCTCCCTATCCCTCCCTCCTGTTAGTTACCTATCTTCTTAGTTGGCAGGTAAAGCTACTTAGTCAATCGATTAGATGGCTGTCGTATCCCTTTCAGCTTTTCAACTCTTTCACATTTTTTTTCTTCTGTCTCTTCACGTTTGCGCTCTTCTTCTCCTCCTCCTCCTCCTTCTTCTCCTCCTCCTCCTCCTCCTCCACTCCCCTTTGCCTCTTCCTAGCCAGCGTGCAGTGTACCGCCTTAGCCTCCTGTAGCCTGGGTGTTGATGCGTGTGTATTCTGATCAGGGCCCGGGCGCGTCACAGGGGTGACTTTGTAATTATGTTCATTTTAATTGGCTCTGCTATCACCCCTCTCATCACTTAGGAGCCCACGCTGGGCCGGACAATGGCGATCGGCGTCGGCAGCAACACTCCTCCCCCTACACACACACACACACACACACACACACACACACACACACACACACCCTCTTTACCTGCACACCATAATTCCAGAAGTAGGTACTTAATGAGTTTTCTCTGCCGCAGCTCAGATTAATTGATAAATGGGGGCTTTATCACAGATCCGATCGCTGAACCCAACGCACCTCCAATTTGTTTGTTGAAGATGACGGTTAAGGCCATTAATGCAGTATAGATTTATAAGAGCCTTGGCCTCCCCCATGCCCCTCCATATTGGTCAGTCTTTTCAGTAATTTCTCTCAGAGAGAGAGAGAGAGAGAGAGAGAGAGAGAGAGAGAGAGAGAGAGAGAGAGAGAGAGAGAGAGAGAGAGAGAGAGAGAGAGAGAGAGAGAGAGAGAGAGAGAGAGAGAGAGAGAGAGAGAGAGAGAGAGAGAGAGAGAGAGAGAGAGAGAGAGAGAGAGAGAGAGAGAGAGAGAGAGAGAGAGAGAGAGAGAGAGAGAGAGAGAGAGAGAGAGGACAGAAAGAAAGAAGGCTGTGGGCTGGGGAAAGGGTAGCGAACAGAATCCCCAGAGAACGCTGTGATGTGGGAGAGATCCCCCCCCCTCCTGCTCCATGGTCCAGACGGGGGTGTCCTCGGTAAAGAGGCAGGGAGTGATGGCGGCGATAGAGGCCGTGAAACAAGATGGAGAGAGAGACGGAGCGCACACAGCCCAGGGTTGCTAAGCGCAGCATGGAAGCTGCTCCTGCTGGTTGGTGGTGTTGCTTTGTTTGTCCTAACAGGATCCCAGCCTCCATATTGCCCCCCCCCCCCACACACACACACACACACCTCCTCTCCCCTCCCTGCCTTTTCGCAGCCAAAGCTAATTTGCACAGCCGTGAGTGTGGGTAATGCCGCCGCCGCTTCCCTGACAAGCTAAAGCCCGCGCTTACACCGCATTATGCCCTGTGTTACACGCTCGCTGAGCGGGCGGGCGGGCGGGCACAGAGCGGGCGGGCACGCACTGGCACGCTCACTCTTTTGTCTTTTACCTCCCTCAAAACACGGGGCTCGCCTTCTGTTTTTTATTTCAGAGAAACGTTTTTTTTCTTCCTTCAAATCGTTTTTTCAGAGTCCTGCCTCCTCTTCTCCAGCTTCTGTTTTGCATGGCAATGCCTGCAGAGCAGAATGGGCCCCAGCAAAAGGAGCGGGGGCCTGGAAACAGATAGCGCGCTCCGCGTTTGCATATTACGTTTCGGGAGCCAAGCGCCGAGAGGCCCCTCTGCGTGGCCCTCGGGGCCCCGTCTAGATGGAGGCAGATCTGCCTCTGAGAGGTGGTCGCCTATCCCCACACACATTGTGCTGCACGGGGTTTTGTGTGTGTGCCATTTACATGCAGATTCAACATCCTTCTGCTGTATTCTTGTCTAGAATCGAAATAAACCGCTGTACTTGTGAAGTCTTACCGCTATCGGTATTTCTCATCTGGCCTGGATATGCTTATGTAGATTCTGGAGTGTGCATGCAGTTTGCGATGAGGCCTTCATGGAAGGTGGTGATCTCCTCTCCTCTCCCTCCACGGTACAGCAGAGCCCTCTGTCTCTGTCTCCAGCCTGAGTGCAGGCTCCACGTCAAAGACTAATCAGTCTGCCACGGCCTCTGAGCCACACACACACACACACAGCGTTACCATGAGAGCTGACTTGCGAAGCAGGACTCCCACAGCACACAGCGTGATTACAACAGTAATGCGATATTTCCTTTGTATGTTAATGTGTATTTTTCCACGGTGCGCTCGCTATCCTCTCCTCTCCGGTTCCAGCCTTTTGTTTCCTCCCTCCCTCTCTCCATTGTTCTCTGCACTTCACAGATCCATTTACATAATTGAACTTTTGATTGGACTTTTTTCCGGCAACCACCAACTCCGCCCCCCCCCCCCCCCCCTCTCCTTCGTTTGAAATCCGAAGCATAATTTCATGGGTAAAATGACGCGAGGCGTTTTCCTCTAATTTGAGGACATCGGACACAGAAAGCCGAGATTAGACAAATGACTTGTTTCGATTGAAGGTGCAATTAAATAATTGAGTGGTCGGAGTTGGAGCTGAACCAATCAGATGCGGGTATTTGCTGTAATGGAAGGGTGGTCCACTTAAGTGCCCTGGCCTTATCCTCTTTGATGGAACAGGTTAGGCTTGCCAAGTGTCATCCAGTACAATGTTTACCTCAACGCTTACACATGTCTGTAGATTTAAATAAGTACAGCTTGTGTGTGTGTGTGTGTGTTTACAAACCCATTATGAAGGCAGGAATACACTTCTGTGTGTGTGTGTGTGTGTGTGTGTGTGTGTGTGTGTGTGTGTGTGTGTGTGTGTGTGTGTGTGTGTGTGTGTGGGTTCGGGGTTGTTTCTGCCGCAGGCTCCCTGAGCGGATTACAAGTTTTAAAGAGTAAGAGATTCAACACCTCCTCAAATCTGACACTCTGTGACACCCTTTGGAAGACATGAAAGTGAGATTGGAAGACGTTGAGTCTCTTTCTCTTTCTCTCTCTCTCTCTCTCTCTCTCTCTCTCTCTCTCTCTCTCTCTCTCTCTCTCTCTCTCTCTCTCTCTCTCTCTCTCTCCCCCCCTCTCCCTCTCCCTCTCCAGAGTTGTGGTTTTATGTCATTTGTTTGAGCCCAGTTAAGTTTCCATTCATGCGTTTTGCCCCCGAGTGAGAGACAAAGTTGGCACTTAAATAGCTGGACTTGTTTGACAACACTGAGAGGCCAGCGTTAACACACACAGATGCAGAGGGTTTAACACACAGGCTGTGCTCTGGTACGGCAGAGGGTTTAACACACAGGCTGTGCTCTGGTACGGCAGAGGGTTTAACACACAGGCTGTGCTCTGGTACGGCAGAGGGTTTACGAGCGCTGTGAACAGGAAACACTGTACATGCCATAGGAGGGCGTCCGAACGCGAACCCTAACCCTCTCAATGTTTGTGAGAGCAGAGATACATTTGTCCATTGTACGTACAATTTGTCCGCTTTCCTGCCCTGTAAGCAGTCCCATAAATAAATCTACAATGTTAGGAAACGACACAGCCTTCTAACCGTAATACAACCGGCTGCCAACACCCCAATCCTTCAGAATCCTAGCTGCTACTATTCCAAGGTTCCTTCCTATCTTGTCATTCCGGCATTGTACGGAGCTTAACGCTCCCCCCCTCCCTCCCTCCCTCCCCCCTCCCTCCCTCCTCTCCTCCCTCCAGCCCTCTTTTTTTTATTTTTGTGTTGCCCCGTTGGATGTGTGTTGTTGACACCAAGGCATCAGGAATAATGGAATCTCTTGTCAGTGCCTTGTATTTGTAGCCCAGGCTGTAAGGGCTGTGTATAATAGTGGCAGAGGGGGGTTATGTGCCACTGATAGTAATGAAGGTTGCCTTTTCATTTTTTAATATGGAATGTTTGTGGGTCGAGGCGGCTGTTTCCGCTAATCCTACCCCCGAGCCCAGCTAGCTACATGGCTGTGTCAATTTTACACAGCACACACACACACACACACACACACACACACACACACACACACACCTTGCTTTAGGCGAGACTGTTTGATAAGTCAGGCACATGTTTTTCTTGCCTCATGGAAATTTCACTGCCTGTGTTTGTGACTTAAGGAGATGTTTCTGTAAAAGGAGATAGGGGTGCGTGCGTCAGCATGGACAGATAGAGGAACTTGAGGATGCAGATGCATTTGAATACCTTTATCTTGAAAGAGTATAATGGAGCAGTCTGCTCACAGTGGAGGAAATTACTGCGGCATGCGTTGTTATTAATGGGGGTCACTGGTAGTCATGCGTGCACGCACACACACACACACACACGCGCGCTCATGGAAATACAGACAGTCCTTGTCCTCTGCAGCACAGCCTGGCCCCAGTAGAGATGAGGGTTAAGCCTGAAGCATCCCTTTCTCATTTTCTGTTTGTGGTCTTTTTTATGTGTTTGTGTGTGTGTGCGTGTGCGTGTGCGTGTGCGTGTGCGTGTGCGTGTGTGTGTGTGTGTGTGTGTTGCCCGCGGCCCGGCCAGAGTGCGGGCGGCTGAAGTGTGTTGTGTGTCTAATTGCTTTAATAGCACCTGGTCTCTAATCCCAGGTAATTAGGGGAGTGAAATTAGACAGCTACTTTTACCGTCACTTGAAAGCAGGAAGACATGGCCCCAAGGAGGACAGCCTTACACTCACCGGAGGAGCAGGGAACTACGGACGTGGACGGAATGGCCCAGTCAGCTAACCGGAACGCTGTGTGTGTGTGTGTGTGGGTGTGTGGGTGTGGGGGGGGCAGGGCGTGTTTGAACACGTTTTCTTCCTGAGAATATGTTGCACACTGGTTTGTTATCAACTCCATCATGTTTGCGTTCATTGCGTAAGAGACAGCCTTAAGACAAAATCAGAATCTGAATCTTCCTCACTCCTGTCCCTTTCGCTAATGTCATAAATGCGTTTATCTGTTTTTCTATATTTGGTTAGTTGTTGCTTACCTTCATGAATTCCGATCATGTCCTGGCGCTTGTTGACTTTCTGGGTTTTCTTGTTTCCTCAG
The DNA here is from genome assembly GCA_017639675.1 of Aplochiton taeniatus. Lineage (NCBI taxonomy): Eukaryota > Metazoa > Chordata > Actinopteri > Galaxiiformes > Galaxiidae > Aplochiton > Aplochiton taeniatus. The sequence goes on from CM030184.1 coordinate 918,620, forward strand.
TTTGTCTGGCGGGCACGTGGGCATTGTTCAGGCCGACTAAAACGTGTCTGGAGAAGCTACAGGGAAAGGTTAAGGTCCTCTTTAAAGATGAGCCGGAAATGTCAAGTGTCGCCCCCTCGGGCTCCCACGGTTTCTCCCCACACTGAGTGCCAAGGGGAGAGACACTCCCACATACACACGGCTCCAAAGGTTACTAGTTGCTTTTGGAGTTGTCCTCGCGTCTGTTCCCTCCGTCCCTGTGGGGCTCCAGATCAAGCTCTAGTCTCACAGCCGCACGTTAGGCCCCCCCACCGTGCACCTGCTTTCTGCCTTCCATCGGCCCTCTCGGCCCCTCGGCTGCAGTTCCCCGTCATGGCCAACAGAGGGCGTTGTTTGGCCACCGCTTGGCCTTAGTGCGAGACACTTGCTGTCCTCATGCTCAACTAGTTCCCAAGTCCCACACTGCAATCGGACCTTGTGCTTTTTTATGTTGTTTCTGTAGTGCCTTGATTCATTTGAAGAGAGCCATATTTTCATTCGATTGAATTTTCAGAGTAGGACGTGGTTAACCAATACTTCTTGTGTTTTGTTTTTTTTTTGCGTTAGAGAATGTTTGAATGCAGTTAAACCAAATGAGTCACTTGCCAGTTTCATAATCAGAATAGCATTGGTTCCACTGGCCATGGGAAAGCAGCTTGTCTCCAATGCTACCAAGAATTTGTGGGATTTGGAGTCTGGTCAAAGCCCAGGTCCAGATAAGACTTCAAAGGCGGAGCTAATTAATAAGATGTTTACATTATCCACAGTCCTACACAGCTTTGAGACCTTCATTATGTGTGTGTGTCTCTGTGTGATAGAGAGAGTCTTGTCCCATTCTGTCTTAGTATGCTCAACTTACTGGGCAGCTAATTGGATGAGGAAAGTAGGGTGCAGCACTGATTGGAGTAAAAAGAATGGGGGCGACTAATCACAATTTGCAGGCAAAAAGGCAAAGTGACCTTTTCTTTCTCTGCTTCCAGACGTTCAGAGTCAACACGCTGTGCATTATTACAATGTTAATACAGTATTATTAACACTGCATTATTACAGTGTTAATACAGTATTATTAACACTGCATTATTACAGTGTTAATACAGTATTATTAACACTGCATTATTACAGTGTTAATACAGTATTATTAACACTGTATTATTACAATGTTAATACAGTATTATTAACACTGTATTATTACAATGTTAATACAGTATTATTAACACTGTATTATTACAATGTTAATACAGTATTATTAACACTGTATTATTACAATGTTAATACAGTATTATTAACACTGTATTATTACAATGTTAATACAGTATTATTAACACTGTATTATTACAATGTTAATACAGTATTATTAACACTGTATTATTAACACTGTATTATTAACACTGTATAATTACAAGCGATTTAGTAACGGGAACAGTTTATGAAAAGCTCGCCAGCTGTTGTTGCGTGATCGGACCAACGGTAAAATGCTGTGTGTGTGTCTCTCTGCTCCTCCCTGCAGCCCAGCCCCGTCCCCAGCCCTGTCCTGGGGGGTAAACCCAACGCCAGCCAGTCCCTGCTGGCCTGGTGCCGCGAGGTGACCAAGAACTACCGAGGGGTGAAGATCACCAACTTCACCACCTCCTGGAGGAACGGCCTGGCCTTCTGCGCCCTGCTGCACCACTTCAGACCCGCCAGCATGTGAGACACACACACACACACACACCTTTATTCTCCCTCTTACCTCTTAATGGTGCTATGGTTGGGTGTTTTGGTGATTAGCGTGTGTGTAGGCCTGCTAGGTGATCGTGTATGGAAAACCTGCAGGCCTATGAAGAGGCCTGGGTAAGATAAATGATCAAGGCACGAGAGAGAGAGAGAGAG
>CM030184.1:923006-935506 GCA_017639675.1 Aplochiton taeniatus
ATTAACCACTTGTCGTTTCCTTTGGACTATTTCCTTTTGGTTTGTCGGGCCGTTTGCTTGTGTTGACATGTCCGTGCGCGCGCGTGCGTGTGTGTGTGTGTGCGTGCGTGCGTGCGTGTGTGTATGTAAAGGGAGGGATGAGAAGTCATCTCCAGCCGTATCTGATGCGAGTGTACGGAGCACTGGGTGAAGGCGCTGGAAGTCGCAGGGCCGGCTGAGTGACAGCTGTGGACGCCTGTCAATCACCGGGAGGGCAAGGGGAGGGGGGGGGGGGCAGAGACTAAAGTGAGGGCAGCAACCAATACACACACCAGTACATTACCCCACGCTTTACGAGGTCTGGTTTGTATTGCATTCCACCTTGACTGTTTGGGTTTCCTAAGTGGCTCAATGAGGTGGATGGCTTTGCAGTAATGAGAGGTAATCAAAGCAGACTGAGAATGATTAGTTAGGTTACTTCATCAAAAGTCAACAGGCAGAATAGCCTGACACCAATGAACAGCACAACAGCCAACCTCACCGCCCCCCCCCCCCCCCCCCCCCTTCCTGCTCTCACTTTCTCCTCCTCTCCCTCTTTCATTTGCTCCCTCTGTCGTATTGAGCTGTAAGCCTGTCGCTCTCCTTCCCAGCATACTCTTGGTGAGTGAGGAACAATGCAAACACACTCTGCTCCCCTGAATACGTGTTGGAAACCCAATCAGCCCCCCCCACTCCTCTTCACTCTTTCTTTCCCTCCCCCTCTCTGAGGATGGCAGGAAGAGGGGTGGGGGAACAGAAACGGACGCGGTAACAAACAAACTTCTCTCTCTTCTCCTCCCCCTTTCACATCTCTCCTTTCTTCCACAGTTGCCTGTGCCACGTAAACTCACACACACACACACACACACACACACACACACACACACACACACACACACACCTTGTCTCCCTGTGTGAATGTGTATGCCGCTAGCGTCTATTGTTGAAAGGACTGGGACAGAAATGGGAGAAAGAGAAAAAGCGACCCTTAACAAAAGCCAGTGTAATTCATTGAAAATGGAGAAACGACTCTCCATCGATCTCACACACACACACACACACACCCACCCACACACACACGCACACACACGCACACACACACACCCACACACACGCACACACACACCCACACACTCTCTCTTCCTTTTCCTAGATCTCTCTCCTCTTTTCCTTCCCTCCTGTTTTGATAGACAGAAACAAAGGTTTGGAGAGATGGAGGGAGGGAGAAGGACTGATAGATAGAGAGGGGGAGTGGAGGCCTGGGGACAAAGACTAGCTCCGCTAACAGGCTGGAATTAGATCAACACAATCACGCAGCCCAGATACCTGCTCCTAATCTATTTATTCACCTGTGGTTGGCTGCCATGATGGCTCCCATCTCTACCCGGCGACGGGGGGTGGGGGGGGTGGGGGGCTCGGCGTGTCGGCTGATAATCACACCTGTACTTTCTCATCAGTCTTTAATCAGACCAATTACACGCGTGACGGAGAGGCTGGGCAGGTTGATGCAGCAAGGCGATAAGGACACACACACACACACACACACACACACGCCTCTACCCCCTTCAGGATTAAGCGCTCTGTCTTGGGGTATCTGGGGCTGTTATCGAGGACAGCCATCCCTGACATGACCTGTCAGCCGCCCCAGCAACAGTGTCACGCACGCGCACACACACACACGCATGCACACGCTCACACACACACGCATGCACACGCTCACACACACACACGCACGCACCCCCCCCCCCTACCACACACGCACACACACACAGCCGTCAGAATGGGTGATTGCCCTGTCCCAAACCTAGCCCATGTCAAAAAGGAGGAGGCCTCCCCGTGTCATTATCTTCACCTCTTCTCTCCTGTTCTCTCTCTTCCCTTCTTCACGTTCTGTCCCTAGTCCTTCCCAGTACCGTACAGGACAGCACTGGAGACTGCTGTGGGACACAGCCTCTTCTCCCTACCTCTGTGTAACCTTTGACCTGTGTGTGTAACCTCTGACTCTTCCTCTGGGAGACCTGTGTGTGTAACCTCTGACTCTTCCTCTGGGTGACCTGTGTGTAACCTCTGACCCCTTCGCTCCGCAGGCTTACGACGCCTTGGCCAGCATGGGCATCTCGCGGCTGCTGGAGCCCTCGGACATGGTGCTGCTGGCCATCCCCGACAAGCTGACCGTCATGACCTACCTGTACCAGATCCGGGCGCACTTCTCCGGCGAGGAGCTCAACGTTGTGCAGATCGAGGCCAACAGCAGCCGCAGCACCTACAAGGTGGGCGACTTCGAGACGGACACCAACGCCTCCATCGGCCAGGACAAGTTCTACGCCGAGCTGCAGCAGGACGCCCGAGCCCCCGGGGAGGTCAGCGAGGGGACCAACGGGGCCAAGGAAGAGGAGGCCCGGGCCCCCGGGGAGGTCAGCGAGGGGACCAACGGGGCCAAGGAAGAGGAGGCCCGGGCCCCCGGGGAGGAGCAGAAGGGAGGTCTGGACGCCGTGTCGCCCTCCTCGCCGCCTTTCCCCTCGCCGCGCACCGCCGCCGCTGCCGCGGCAACAGACCCCCGCCCCGCCCCCCGGGGGCAGGCCCCGCCCTACAGGCTGCCCAAAGCCAACACGCTGGACCTGAGCGAGCTGCCGCAGAGGGCGGGGCCTGAGGCCGAGCGACAGAGGAGGGAGGAGGAGCCGGGGCCGGGGGAGGGCGGGGCTCCAGACTCAGGGACCCCCTCCATGAAGGCGGGGTCGGCCTCGCCCCCCCAGAAGCTAGGCTTCTCCTACAACCGGGACGCCGACCTAAGCAGGAAGAAAAGAGCCAGCCTTCGCCACTCTGAGTCTGAGCCCGCCTCCGACTGCTGCTCCCCGCCACTCAACCACTCTGACACCACACCTTCCAAAAAGGTAAAGATGAAGATACATCTAAATATATTCACAGAACGCAAGCTAAACTATTGCTGGAATTGTTGGTCCGTCAAACATTGTGTCTTGGTTTTTCGTCTGTGGAAAAGAAAGGCTAATGAAGACACTCTAGTAAGACTGTCCCTGATTGGTTGGGACGTACAGTATCGTGAAGTATTATTGAAGTATTATTTGCTATATTTTGTGACGTATTCACATATAGTGTACTCCTGCGGTGATATTTTTCAGATTTCTTATGATTCATAATGTTCCTGTTCTGTGTTTGATGTTGTCATGGTGCCGGCTCCTACCAGGTGCCACTTCTAAAGAGGCGTCTGGGAACCCTTCTTTGACATTTCATTATATTTTTCATTATAGTTTTCATTATATTTCTCATCCCTCCATTTGATGGCAGTTTGGGCTGTGATCGCTCAGCCGTGGCCACGCTTTTCCGAGAGCACACCTCATCTCTCTCTCTCTGGCTCACACACACACACACACACACACACACACACACACACACACCCCCGCCCGCCTTAACCTCCAGATGACGGCCTTCTGTTTACAAGGAGGACGGTCGGCGAGGGTTTTGGCTGGCCGTGGCGCCCCACCTTCATCAGGGGTTATTCAGTTAGGCAGAGCCGTGTGTGTGCACGTGTTGGGAGTGTATGGTGATCTGGTGTGTGCACGTGTTGTGAGTGTATGGGTGATCTGGTGTGTGCACGTGTTGTGAGTGTATGGGTGATCTGGTGTGTGTGGATTTGCTCGTCTGCGTATTTGTTTGTATATGCGCGTGGTGTGTGTGTGTGTGTGTGTGTGTGCCTGCTGTCTGAAGCCACCCACAGTTGGGGAGGCCCCAGCACGCTGCGGGGGGGGGGGGGGGGGGGGGGGGGTCACATTGTGTTCACTGTCCTTCTCGTCTCCTCTTTCCATCATAGGAGGTGACCCCTGCCCCTGTCTCAAGCCCCCCGGCAGAAAAGGTGAGTTACTGGAGCGGTCCGTAGGATGAACAGAGGCCGGGCTCCACAGACATGACATCCAGACAAATGTATTGGGTCAAGGACACGGCGCCTTATCCAGCTAACCCTGCTGTCTCTGCCCCCCCCCCCCCCCTCAGAAGGTGCAGTCCAGGCAGGAGGAGCTGAAGGAGAGGGCCAGGCTGCTCCTGGAGCAGGCCAGGAGGGACGCGGCCATGAAGGCTGTGGGGAAGAGCACCACACCAAACTCTGTCCTCACCCCTCTGCCCAGGGCCGCCAACGTCACGGATGTAAGGCTGCCAGTGTGTGTGTGTGTGTGTGTGTGTGTGTGTGTGTGCCTGTGCGTGTGCGTGTGCGTGGTTGCGTGAGAGTCTGTGAGAGAGTGTGAGCGTGCAGAAGTAGGTCTCTGAGTTCTATTTCTCCTCTCAGTGTGTATTGGAGCGTAGTGGAATACCCTAAATGGACAGGACTACCAGAGTGGACACACACACCCATCAACACATCCACTCTTTCCCCCTGTCCTCTCACACACACACACACACACACACACACACACACCTCTCTCTCAGGCCTCCTTATTCTCTCTGTACAGTCTTCTCCTGTCTCTCTATGTTTGTCCCTTGTTGGCAGCAGTGACATACCGTTCATTTTACGGCCGTTTGGGCGGGAGTCCTTCTTGACCAGCCAAAGGACTGGGAGCAGGGAGTTAGGGGGGGGTGGGGGGGGGCTGAAAGGGCCTCTCTGTGTCTTCACGTTTGACTCTGGCTCCTCTCAGGACAGGCTGGCCGAGCGAGAGACAGAGACCTGAGACATACTCTCTGCAGCCTCAGCGGCACCGTGCCCTCCATCTCACCCCCCTCCTCAGCCTGCCTGCTCCTCCATCTCACCCCCCTCCTCAGCCTGCCTGCTCCTCCATCTCACCCCCCTCCTCAGCCTGCCTGCTCCTCCATCTCACCCCCCTCCTCAGCCTGCCTGCTCCTCCATCTCACCCCCCTCCTCAGCCTGCCTGCTCCTCCATCTCACCCCCCTCCTCAGCCTGCCTGCTCCTCCATCTCACCCCCCTCCTCAGCCTGCCCGCTCCTCCTGCGGCTGTCTGTGCTTAAGCCACAGAGAATTAGCCTTGCTGCCATGTCCATCACACTGCCTACCTGTCAACCCCTAAAGAGTTTAGACCCATCAGATGGGCACGAGACTGGGGACGTCCGGAGAGGAGGAGGAGAGGAGAGGAGAGGAGGAGGAGAGGAGGAGGAGGAGGAGAGGAGAGGAGAGGAGAGGAGAGGAGAGGAGAGGAGAGGAGAGGAGAGGAGAGGAGAGGAGAGGAGAGGAGAGGAGAGGAGAGGAGAGGAGAGGAGAGGAGAGGAAGGTTCACCGCTCCGCTGAACACAGTTAGCAGCAGTGGACGTTTGACACCTGGAGACGCGGCCGTGGTCGAACCCTGGTCTCCCAATGTGTGAGCCTTGTAGCGGAGGGGGGGTCAGGCGGGGGTGTTGGGGCGTGGCGTCATGAAGCGTTGCCACGACAAGGGATTGGAAAGGAAAATGAAATGAATACAGCTCGGTAATGAAATATCTAAAAAGCAGCAGCCTCGCACCCGCTCGCACATGCCTTCTGAATCCTAAAAGGGCCAAATGCCCTTGAATTCAATGTTTTTTAAACGTGTGTGTGTGTGTGTGTGTGTGTGTGTGTGTGTGTGTGTGTGTGTGTGTGTGTGTGTGTGTGTGTGTGTGTGTGTGTGTGTGTGTGTGTGTGTGTGTGTGCAGGCCTCAGGAATAACCATTTCGGCATAATCTAAGGCAAAGGAATGCGGGTGCTCCAAGGAAGGGCGGTGTTTAAAGTCTTCACAAGGAGAAAAAAGGAATTAAAAGAGTTTTTCAAAGGCCGTCGCCGGGGCCCTGTATTCCTCGGCGACAGAAAGTCCTCTGCTGTCCCCCCCTTGTTGTTGTGAAGCAAGATGGCCGCCGCTCAGATTAGCTTCTTAAGTAGCCCACGACTCCCTGTCAATCCTCTCTTATTTCCTAACTCATTTCCAAGGACAATTCTCTAATAAGCCCCCGCCTCCGTGCATTAGGCAGCGAAGGGGAAAGGGAGGAGGAGGGGCTGGTTATTGAATTGTTTCGCTTTTTAATAGAAAACATTGATCAAAAGAATCCACCACAGCCACGCACCGAGTTAGCAGATAATTGTCAGTGATTAGATTAGATTACTTGATGCCTTGTTTTGATTAGTGTGTGTGTGTGTGTGTGTGTGTGTGTGTGTGTGTGTGTGTGTGTGTGTGTGTGTGTGTGTGTGTGTGTGTGTGTGTGTGTGTGTGTGTGCGCGTGTGTGCGCACGCGCATGCCCGCTTGTATTATCAGCCAGGGTGGCCCTAGCCCTTACCATCTCTAAGTAGGGACTTTGCGGTTTAGCATGCATAAGGAATAATTTAATTCAATTAAAGTAGCCTTCATCCTCGCAGGCCAGCGCCACTACTGTGAGCCCACGAGCGGGAAGGTGGGAGGAGCAGGAGATTATCCGCTTTTTGGGGTGCACCACGTCCAATGCACATTCAGCCCCCCCCCCCCCCCCCCTCCGCCACGTCCTTTAAAGCGGTCCGTGTGAAAAGTGTCTGCCCGCTGTTTAGCTGTCATTCGGCGGTCCGTTGAGCCAGCCAGGTGTGTGAGCACACGGTCCAGTCCCCCCTCCACACACACACACACACACACACACACACACACACACACAGAAAGGCAGGCCCTGCCGTGCCCCCCCCCACCGCCATGGGTGTTGTGTGTCGGCCTGGGCGCACAGGAAGGCGGCCCTGCCGTGCCCACCCCACCCCCACCCCCAACACAGGAAGGCCGCTCCCGTCCCTCTGACCCCTGCTCTCTCTCCCGCCACGCCTAATGGTTGCCCACGGTGACTCTCGCTTTGATCTAAGGTCACCAGTTCACTCTCTCTCTCCCTCCGTCTCTCTCTCCCTCCGTCTCTCTCTCCCTCCGTCTCTCTCTCCCTCCATCTTCCTCCCCCTCCTCTGCTCCTCCTACTGTGTGTATCTCTGTCTGTTGATTCTCTACCCCTCAATGTCTCCCTCTGGTTTATTTGTCAGGTCTTTGATGGGGCAGCAGTACTACTAATTGTCCCCCCCCCCCCACCCCATTCCCATCTCCCCCTGCTCCTTGGAGGGCTTCACAATCTATCAGGGCGCTGAGCGCTGATCTCTAGTAATGCCCCCCTCCCCCAGCAGGCACATTGGTCATTAATGAGCGAGCATAAAAAAGGGACGTGCCCCCCCCCCAGTCCCCACCGCACCCCCCTCCCTCTGCTCCCCCTTTCCCAGAGAGAGGCCTGTTGGGCAGAGCCCGTTGTGGAGGAATGCTCTCTCGCTCTCTTTCATTTCATCCCTCTCTCATTTCTATCTCCTCTCTCCTTGTCTGCCTGTCGGTTTTTCTTTCCGACTGTTTCTCATTTATCCATCTTTCCATTACAGCTATCCTTTGATCTTTTTAGTATTTATATTTTTTAAGTTTGTAAAGCTGTAGTGAATGTGTGTGTGTGTGTGTGTGTGTGTGTGTGTGTGTGTGTGTGTGTGTGTGTGTGTGTGTGTGTGTGTGTGTGTGTGTGTGTGTGTGTGTGTGTGTGTGTGTGTGAGAGAAGAACTGTTTGCTCCAGGTCTCCTCATCCATTAGTAGATGAGAGTAGTAATTTCACACAGCCCTGGCCAAGGTAATTATGAGGATGCAGGCTGGCTTTGGGAGAGATGTGTGTGCTAGTGTGTGTGTGCATATATGTGCATATTATTTGGAATCAACTCCCTGTGTGTGTGTGTGTGTGTGTGTGTGTGTGTGTGTGTGTGTCCACCCACATGCACATGCATTTTCCAGGTGAGCGTTTGCCTTCTGCTGCTCAGTGGCTCGTTCTGATTCCTTTAATTGGGCCCTGTTTGATTTTCGCCGACCAGCACCCCCCCGGCCCCCCCCCCCCCCAGCCCCAGCCCCCCCAGCCCTGGCCCTGTGCTGTGGAGGTGACTCTGGGGTGACATAGGTTGTCCCAGTAAGGGCCCCTGAGCCTTTGAACTGCCTGCTGCCTCACCCTCCACTACTTGACTCGGATCTGCTTTTCTGAGCCACAGTGATTCTCTGCTCTTCCATGGGACGCTTTCACTCTCTTCATAGTTTTTGTATTATTCTTTTAAATGATTATTATTATTATTCCTGTCCTGCTGTCTTTGCTCCGCTCTGTCTTGATCATTAGTGTCCCTGCCATAGACAGGGGAGGTGCGGGTAAATCTTCAGGCGCGTACTATCAAGGACTCTGGCCCAATGGTCAGCACCAAACTATTTCTGTCCACCATGTTTCTATCTGCCCCAGCAGATCCTGCTGCCTGTTCCTTCCAACAAACATAGGAAAATGTTTCATTTGAAAATGCAAATATGGCTTTGCACAATTGAGCTTTTTCACACTTTGTCCTTCCCCGGCCCCCCCCCCCCCCTTTCGGTCTCCCTGCTTCTCCCACACAGCAGTAATAGTTTTTCAGCAGGTCCCTTTTCATGTGGCTCCCATTCCTTTCTTCTCTCTTTTTTCTTTCTTTCTCCTCTCTTCCCCCTCCTTTCTCTTTTCTCTGTTTGAAGAATCTGCCCCTAATGAAACTAAATAGTTTGCTGGTTGAGTCTCTTTGGACTTTGGATGTGTGTGTGTGTGTGTGTGTGTGTGTGTGTGTGTGTGTGTCACTGAATTGGCTGTAGCGGAGATCAAAGGCGGCCTCAAATTAAGTGTGTGTGAGAGAGACAGCTCCCTCAATTGCATCGCAAGAGCTGATCAAGCCATCAGAACAGAGGCCTGGGAGTTGTAGGCATGCACACACACACACACACACACACACACACTCAAAGGGGCAGAGCACTTCCAAACCATCACTTCTAACCGTTGGTGCATAGCGTGTCCGATCAAGCTTTTCTTTTCTCTGTCGAACACACACTCAGAAGAACACACTCAGAAAAACACACACTCAGGGAAACACACACTCAGGGAAACACACTCAGGGAAACACGCTCAGAGAAACACGCTCAGGGAAACACACTCAGGGAAACACACTCAGAGAAACACACACTCAGAGAAACACACACCCAGAGAAACACACACTCAGGGAAACACACACTCAGGGAAACACACTCAGAGAAACACACTCAGGGAAACACACTCAGGGAAACACACTCAGGGAAACACACTCAGAGAAACACACTCAGGGAAACACACTCAGAGAAACACACACTCAGAGAAACACACTCAGAGAAACACACTCAGAGAAACACACACTCAGAGAAACACTCAGAGAAACACACACCCAGAGAAACACCCTTGGCTTATGTCCTCCCATGGTATACATCAACCTTTGACCGTACGGGGGCCATAAAGACCCAACCCCCCTAAACCAAATCATCTCCCCCTCCATAAATGGCATAATATGTTCCCTAAAGCCAATGTCTATGAATAAAAATGGGAAGGATAATAAAACAGCGAGATGGAAAAGCTCATGGTTTAATGTTCATTTTAATGTGAAATGGCGGTTGTTTAATCCACTGGATTTACTTAAATCCAAAGTCAGTGTTTTTTAGCAAAACACGAAAGCTTTGTTTAATTACAGGAGATGGAGCATCAGGTGTGTGTGTGTGTGTGTGTGTGTGTGTGTGTGTGTGTGTGTGTGTGTTACTTTTTCACTACTTGACACGTTTGACTCCTTGTGGTGTTTCAAAACACAGCCGTGTCTATGCATCCCTCAGGTACCATCCTCACAAAACTCTCTATTAGGTACCATCCTCACAAAACTCTCTATTAGGTACCATCCTCACCAAACTCTCTATTAGGTACCATCCTCATCCTCACCAAACTCTCTATTAGGTACCATCCTCATCCTCACCAAACTCTCTATTAGGTACCATCCTCATCCTCACCAAACTCTCTATTAGGTACCATCCTCATCCTCACCAAACTCTCTATTAGGTACCATCCTCATCCTCACCAAACTCTCTATTAGGTACCATCCTCATCCTCACCAAACTCTATTAGGTACCGTCCTCATCCTCACAAAACTCTCTATTAGATACCATCCTCATCCTCACCAAACTCTCTATTAGGTACCATCCTCATCCTCACCAAACTCTCTATTAGGTACCATCCTCATCCTTACCAAACCCTCAGCCTCTATTAGGTACCATCCTCATCCTCACCAAACCCTCTATCAGGTACCATCCTCACCAAACCAAACCAAACCCTCCATTAAGTATTGTCCTCACCAAACCAAACCAAACCCTCTAAATGGTACTCTCCTCACCAAACCAAACCCTCCATTAGGTATTGTCCTCACCAAACCAAACCCTCCATTAGGTATTGTCCTTGTCCTCACCAAACCAAACCCTCCATTAGGTATTGTCCTCACCAAACCAAACCCTCCATTAAGTATTGTCCTCACCAAACCAAACCCTCCATTAGGTATTGTCCTCACCAAACCAAACCAAACCCTCTAAATGGTACTCTCCTCACCAAACCAAACCCTCCATTAAGTATTGTCCTCACCAAACCAAACCCTCTAAATGGTACTCTCCTCACCAAACCAAACCCTCCATTAGGTACTGTCCTCACCAAACCCTCCATTAGGTATTGTCCTCACCAAACCAAACCCTCTATTAGGTACCATCCTCACCAGACCAAACCAACCCCTCCATTAGGTACTGTCCTCACCAAACCCTCCATTAGGTATTGACCCCACCAAACCAAACCCTCTAAATGGTTGGGCAGTGCTGAGGGGTGTTGTGAAGCGGGGAGAGGTAGCCGCCGTGCGTCACTGCCACTCTCGTCCCAGACTTCAGCTCATGTTCTCTATTGCTCCCCCCCCTCCTGCCTATTATCCTGTCGTCTTAAATGCCAAGGCCTTCCCATCACCTCTGCCGGCACAGGCGCCAGAGCTGCCACGATGTGTGTGTGTGTGTGTGTGTGTGCGAGACTGTGTGTGTGTGTGTGTGTGTGTGTGTGTGTGTGTGTGTGTGTGTGAGACTGTGTGTGTGTGTGTGTGTGTGTGTGTGTGTGTGTGTGAGACTGTGTGTGTGTGTGTGTGTGTGTGTGTGTGTGTGTGTGTGTGTGTGTGAGACTGTGTGTGTGTGTGTGTGTGTGTGTGTGTGTGTGTGTGTGTGTGTGTGTGTGTGTGTGTGTGACTGTGTGTGTACATGCACGCCCACTCTCTGCCTCTGTTCTCCACCCTACCTGTTCAACCTGTCCTACAGTGTTTCAAGCCTTTGTTACTCAACTTTCCTCGACCCCACGCCAACATTTTCCCACCATTTCAAGCGTACAAATAATGATTTTCCCGGTCCGTGAACGAGACATCATTATTAAACGTGACACAATGCTTCAGGGCCAGATTTGCTCTCCCGTTAAGATGTGCATTGTCGTTGCCCTGTTCTAGGATCAGTGGGATGGATGTGACCAAACACACGTTCTTCTCCTGTGCTGCTGGTCCCTCCATGAGTCTCTCCTCTCCTTCCCCTCCCTCTCTGCTAGCAGACCGTCAGGGCTGAGTCCAGGCCTTCCTATACAGCCTTTCTCCACCTTTGCCTGGAGCCCTTCTTTCCCCCCTTGCCCTCCCCACGCACCCACCCCCTCACTCACACACTCACACACACTCACACACACTCACACGTGCACACCCCTATCATGGGCACGCACCCGTTGACTCATAATTAGGCCATGTCCCGGCCCTTTGATAGCCATGTACAGTGGCTCTTCTTTAATTCCTTATCAAATGCATTGATCGCTGTGGGCCTCGCGCGCTCATTGATCCGCGCACTCCGCCTGCTACCAGCCGATAAGCTGGCCCCACTCTCTCTCTCTCTCTCACACACACACACACACACCCACACACACACTCTCCCTCTCTCTCTCTCACACACACACACACACACACACACACTCTCCCTCTCTCTCTCGCACACACACTCTCTCGCTCTCTCACACTCAGTTTTTTTCTCCCTCACTGTTAATCTCGCTCTCTCTCTTTCGCTCCCTCCTACCCTCTTTCACACACACACACACACACACACACACACACACACACACACTTGCCGCTGAACACACTGTATTTCTCAGGCTTTCCATCTCTCCTCTTCCTATCTATGTCTCCTTGTTGCGTCTGTGTTGGCCTGTCGTCCCCCAGGCCCCTGTTCCCCCTCCAATCCTCAGCCCGTCACACTGCTGTGTTCCTCTCCGAAGAAACAACACACACCTCATACACACACCTCATACACACACCTCATACACACACCTCATACACACACCTCATACACACACCTCATACACACACCTCATACACACACCTCATACACACACCTCATACACACACCTCATACACACACCTTCATACACACACCTCATACACACACCTTCATACACACACCTTCATACACACACCTCATACACACACCTCATACACACACCTCATACACACACCTCATACACACACCGTCATACACACACCGTCATACACACACCTCATACACACACCTCATACACACACCTCATACACACACCTTCATACACACACCTCATACACACACCTTTATACACACACCTTCATACACACCTTCATACA